>JAEBUO010000079.1:0-151194 GCA_023014395.1 Amanita rimosa
AAAACCCTGATGGAGATTTGGATTGGGATCAGCGAGTCAGGGACGATTGGGAGCTGGAGCCTCCGCGAGTTCAAGTAGTACAGCAAATCGGCCGGACCCTAATGCAATGGACGTCAATCAGAATCAAAGACCACCCCTCAGATGTTACAAATGCAGCAAGATCGGACACATTTCCAGAAACTGCAGATCAGGACTTGATATTTGCACTATGATGTTTAACGAGATGAAGGAGTACTTCAAGAAAGGAGAAGAAAATTTAAAAGAGGAAGAGAGTCAGTAGGTCCTGTACTGGACTCTCGTAATAGATACGCTGTACTAGATAGACTAGATAGTGCACAGCCCCTTGATATAGCACCCAGCGCTGACCGGGTTGATGCAAGGACAATCTCGGGAGTCTCAAGGACTTCTGAGATGTTCCTGCAAGAGGCGAACTCCCAGGTGAAACACCATGATATAGTGCACAGCGCTGAAAGTGTCACTCCCAAGGAGCGCAGCAGGGCGGTACAACCTGTGCTTAATTCCTCATTACCAAATGCAGTAGTACAAGTATCTACAAAGGGACAAAAGGACTTAAAAGGAAAGCAGCGTGATATAGTGCCTAGCGCTGAAACTGCTTATCCGAAAAAGATGTTGAAAAAGGGAGAAAAGGAGTTTTTAGTTAGGTCAATAGGACGGAAGGACGAGATCTTGATGGAGATCGGGTTGGAAAGGTTGGACACACATGAACAAACTCAACAAACTGCGTTGCTCGACTCAGGAGCAACAGGATTGTTCATGCATGCCGCATATGCAAAGAAGATGGGCTTCAAATTGATACCCTTGGAACATCCCATTCAAGTTCGGAATGTGGACGGAACAAACAATGAAGGGGGAATGATCACCCACGAGGTAGATCTCCTCTTATCTTATCAAGGACACAAGGAACGAGCCACCTTTGAGATATGCAAGTTAGGAAAAACCAACGTAATCATCGGATCCACATGGTTATGAAAACACAACCCCAAAATCAATTGGGAGACTGGTCAAGTCAAATTGACACATTGTCCACAGAGCTGTGGACATAGGCAAAGGGAGTGGACCAAGAAGTGGGAAAAAAAGGTCCGATCAGCAGAACACTGGCATGTTCTGGAATATCTGTGGGAACAGGAGAAAGAGTTAGACTTTGCGCACTGGCTCGAAGAAAAGGAGGAAAGTGAGAAGCATCTCATGTACATGGAACAAATGAAACACCCGGGTCAATACAAGTATGGGGATAAATACCTGTTCTTACCAGTGTTTCCATCATCGGCCGGATCAAAGGCCGAATCAATGAGACATGTGCAAGAGTTGGCAAAACTCACAGCCAAGGAGATGGTACCTGAACAATACCATCAATACCTCAAAATCTTCGAGAAAGGAGCATCAGAGTGCATGCCAGCTAGGAAGCCTTGGGATCATGCAATTGATACCAAACCTGGCTACCAACCCAGAAAAGGGAAAGTCTACCCCCTATCCCCAGATGAGCTTCAAGAAGTACAGAACTTTGTGGACAATCAACTATCAAAAGGGTATATCTGACCCTCAAAATCACCACAAACATCACCCATCTTCTTTGTAAGCAAGAAAGATGGAAAGAAGCGGATGGTTCAGGACTACCGATACCTGAATGAGTGGACAGTTAAAAACAATTACCCGTTACCACTTATATCAGAGCTCATAGATCGAGCGGGGAGCACGAAATACTTCACCAAGCTAGATCTTAGGTGGGGTTATAATAACGTACGGATCAAGGAAGGCGACAAATGGAAAGCCGCATTCACTACCCCTGAAGGTTCCTTCGAACTGGTAGTAATGTTCTTTGGGCTGACCAACTTGCCGGCCACCTTCCAAGCAATGATGAATGACATTTTCTGCGACATGATCAACACAGGAAAAGTCATTGTGTACATTGATGACATACTCATCTTCACTAAAACAAAAGAGGAGCATGACACAATTGTGCAACAAGTCTTGCAACAATTGGAAGAAAATGATCTGTATGTGAAACCAGAAAAATGCATGTGGTGCATAGAAGAAGTTGAATTCTTGGGCGTCGTCCTAGGACCAAAGGGAATTCAAATGGATACAAAGAAGGTCAAAGCTATTATTAGCTGGCCCATCCCTTCTTGTGTCAAGGATGTACAAAGGTTCTTAGGCCTAGCCAATTACTATAGGCACTTTGTACAGGACTTTGCTAAAATCACACGACCACTACATGATCTGTGTTAGGACTAATCCTTATACACAATCACAAGCCTTGTAGAGAAGAGAATAGAATTGAGACGAAGCTAAGACACAATAGTCTGTGACCTACAAGGAGGAAACAATCTAGAGTCTTAAGGACTCCTACCTACAAAACGCACTCCTTATATACCTGAGTCGTTGGTCTGTGCGCACAGTCTGTGCAGCCGCTAAGGCTATGCATGCGCAGCAACAAGACCCAGACCCATCTCCCAGACCTGTCTGGACTCACCCAGACTCCCGGTCCCTTCCCGCGAACGCCATTTCACCCAATATCCCCTAATAGCCCTGATCATATAGCCACCCTGGGTTATATAATCCTCCTGCCATATCTGGATAGGGGTCCCGCGCCGTATGCTCACGTCTTGTTATACATTCATAGGCCTCTGACTAAAATAGAGAAAAATGTAGAAAAAAGGTCCATATCGTAACAATCTCGTCAGAAAAGAAAAATATGGGAATGGACGGAGGTCCAAGAAAAGGCTTTCCAAAGCCTGAAAAAGATATTTACAGAGCAACCCTTGCTAGTTGCCCCAGATTCAGATAGGAAATTCAGGGTGGAGTCAGATGCATCAGATTATGCCACGGGCGATGTCTTGTCGATGCTCTGCAAAGACGATAAATGGAGGCCTGTGGCCTACCTATCAAAGTCGCTCAATGATACTGAGCGCAATTATGATGTCCATGATAAGGAAATGCTAGGCATCATGCGTTGCCTGGAAACATGGCATCACTATCTAGAAGGAGCACGTGAACAGTTCAAGATATGGACTGATCACAAAAATCTCGAGTACTTTATGAGTGCAAAGAAGTTGAATTGCAGACAGGCTAGATGGGCCTTGTATCTCAGCCAATTTAATTTTGTGTTGCATCATAAAGCTGGTGTTACTATGGGAAAGGCCGACTCTCTGTCCAGGAGGCCAGACCATAAAAAGGGGGTGGACGACAACAACAAGGATGTCATGCTCCTCAAACCGGACTTTTTCAGAATTGCCGCACTACGTCATGGACATGTATTTATCCATAGCTCAGAAAAAGAATTACTAAACAAAATTCGACACTCTGAAGCATGAGATGAAGCAGTAGTAAAGGCAGTAGGAGCAATGAAAAAAGCCGGTGTTAAAATACTAAATGCTTGAGAATGGGAAATGGAGCAGGGACTTATCCTCTGGCAAGGAAAAGTCTATGTACCTAAGGATGAGAAATTGCAGATGGAGATAGTCTGTCTACACCATGACATGCCCATTGCTGGACATGGGGGGCAGTGGAAGACGATTGAACTCATTACAAGAAACTACTGGTGGCCTGGAATCACCAGATTTATTAAAAAATATGTTAGTGGATGTGACAAGTGCCAACAGAATAAGAATTTCCTGGAGCCCCCTGCTGGAAAATTAATGCCAAACTCAGCACCAGCAAGGCCGTGGACGCACATTTCCGCTGACTTCATCACAAAACTACCAGAATCACATGGTCACAACGCGATCTTGGTAGTCTGTGACCGAATGTCAAAAATGGCGCATTTCATCCCCACATCAGAAGAGACATTGGCTCAAGGGTTAGCTACATTATTCAGAGACCATATTTGGAAACTTCACGGACTCCCCGAGTCTATAATCTCAGATTGCGGTCCACAGTTCACCATGCAAATGATGAAGGAACTAAATCAAATGTTGGGCATCAGCACAGACTTGTCCACTGCATTCCATCCACAAATGGATGGACAAACCAAAAGGATGAATCAGGACCTAGAACAGTTCCTGAGAATCTTTGTAGACCATAGGCAAGAAGATTGGTCTGGATGGTTAGCAATTGCCGAATTTAGCTACAACAATAAAATTCAGGCGTCTACCAAACAGACTCCATTCTTTGTCAACTACGGCAAACACCCCAGGATGGGAATCAAACCAAGAAGAGAAGGAAGTCACCCAGCAGCATCAGATTTTGCTCAGAAAATGAAAGAAATCCATGAGGAAACTCAGGCAGCCTTGTTAAAATCACAAGGTGATATGAAACTGTATGCGGATAGACACTGGTCAGACGCACCCGAGTACAAAGTTGGAGACAAAGTCTGGTTGTCAACAAAAGATTTAAGGTTGACAGGACAACCAACTAGGAAATTGGTGGAAAGATGGATTGGGCCATACCCAATCAAGAAAATAGTGTTGCCAAACGCAGTAGAGTTGGACTTACCTTTCTCCCAACAAATCCATCCTGTAGTAAATGTCTCACAAATCCGCCCTTGGAAACGACCAATGCGAGGGCAAAAAGCGCAACCACCACCGCCAATTGAAATAGACGGTGAAAAAGAATATGAAGTGGAAGAAATAATAGATGTAAGATTAAAAAGGAACAAGATGGAGTACTTGGTTAGGTGGAAAGGATACACCGCTGAACACAACTCTTGGGAACCATTGGAAAATCTACAAAACGCAAAAAGAAAGATAAAAAACTTTTATGATAGAAACCCCGGAGCCATCAGAAGGCTTGACAAAGCAACCTTTAGCAGGTTGACTTTCAGACCTTATAAAAACTTCACCCAATCCTCGGATACAGTAGTATCCAAAATCGATGTTAATGCAGTAGCACCAGCTGCAAAATGGGAGCAAAACTGGCAAAAATGGAAAGGAAGGAAGGGTCTAGACACCCTTACAGAGCCAGGAGACATGGAAGGACCATGTCAATGTAACATGTGCCTATGCCAATCGCATGATATAGCACCTCGCGCTGAAACAATTGAAGACCTCACACCACCATCCCGCCCACTCTCACCCATTATCGAGGAAATAGAGGAATCATCCGTGATAGAGCACAATGCACTGAAAGATGATAAAGAAGTTTGAATTTGTCTGGAAGCCAAATCCTAAAAAGGGGGTACTGTCATAACCGACTGAAAAGCTTCAGCTTTTTCACCAAGTCATTTTCCTTTTATTATTTATTTTCTTCATATTATATAAACGTATGCTGACTAAGCAGGTGCCTATCGCTTGGCGCTTAGATAAAGCTGTAGATAAGATATCGGAGCACGGCGCTGATGACTCATTACCATTACTACATGCGCAGTCATCTTACTCATACCATACTATATTTAGAGTAGGGCTTAGGGTAGTGCACAGATCACCTGTTGTAGTATATAAGGAGTGCAATCCAGCACCCAGAGTCCTCAGTCGAGTTCTCTCGGGTTTCCCCTCCCTCCTCTCCTCCTCCTGTCCTGTTTGCTACTTGGGGCTCTTAGGCGTCACGCCGAGGGAGTCCTGATAGTGATAGAGTTGGTTGATCATGGTGGTGGTGGTGATGATGCAGTAGATTCCCCTTCTGATGAACTAAATCCAGCATCATTTGGATCTAGGTCACCTGTGATGGCATCCCAAAAAGGATCGTTGTTGTTGTCTCCTATTTTGTACATAAAGGTGAGGGAGGTCTTGGCCTGTCACCTGCTTGGGAACATATATATAAATGAAAAATGCACTCAGGGTCTACAACCACCCCTGCAGTGCTACAATTTACTTTACTGACTACTTGGATTTTATTTGTAAAAGGTCTATCTAAACTGGGTCCAAATGGTTGTCCAGTTACTGTTACAAGCTCACACTCAACACAAACCCACAAGCCTCACAGAGTGAGGAGGAGGATAGGAAAGAGAGAAGGAAATGATATTGAGACTACATTAGACAGAATCTAATGCCCATACAATGAGTGTAAGATAAACTATCTTAAGTCTTGGGGAACCAAGACTACCTACAGTTGGTCTTATATACTTATTCTACTAAGACCCCTTGCAACCCTTCCCACTGGCACCTCTACAGCCTCAATGACTCATACTGCTTGAGTGCTGCTTCCAGACCCTTGAGCAATGCTTCTGGACTTCATCTATCTTTAGTGATGCTGTGCGCCCTTGACAGTTCCACATGTGCCCATGGCCTAGAACCTTCCCCTCAGCCTGGCACTCCCACAGTCTCTGTCTGAGCCCTATTCCATGAGGCATACTGCTCACAGGCCTCCCATGATCCCCAACAGGGAGTTGCTGTTGCCATATCAAGCCATTGAGCATTGCTGCTGATCCCATAACATCAACATACAAAATTTCTTATTTTTTGAGTTCTCTTGGATGAAATAAGTGTTAAATCAGGGGAGAGCAGCACAGGACCAGTGACTAAGTAAGGATTAACTACTTACATCTTAGTACTGGTTAGTCTTAGTAGTTGACTTTGTAGTTCTTGGAACTGAGGGACAGTCGTCCAGAATGCCCTCCTTTTATGCATTTTGGAACCCTAGCTTACATACACATTATTCTACCAATGGAGTAACTACGAGGCTATGTACACACAGCTATTGCTGTGTAAGAGCTATCCAAATGCAATGCAATTGCTGTATCATGCACAGCAGATGACTGAGCATTGCTGCGCATTGCTGTATATGAGGTCATTCTGTACCTTGTTTTATTATATTCCATCCAATATGTTCTATATGATATCATAAACTTCTTTATGACTTCATTATCTACTGATAGTTATCTTAATGATGTCACTATGACTTCATTATGTACCTGATGATATCATATGGTGCTTTATGATGTCATCTCTATCAATAGATGTTCTAGACCATGAATATAATAACAGTTAAATATGAAACACACTAATTATTCACTATTAATTCATTATCTTGCTCATATCTAATCCGTTAATCGTTATCTAATCTCCAATCAACGATTATATAATGCTCTGATAAGATACTGATTAAACGAGATCAGATAAGATAAGATAAGAAGTGAAACAGATGAGTTATTAAGTGAATACATTTTGTATGTATCTTTTAACAATAAGCACACTCCAGAGTTTGGCGGGCGATGCGCTCGACAACCATCTTCATGGACTCAATGCGCCGTATTTCTTCCCCCGTAAGAAATGTGTATACCTCGTCCATCTTCTGAAGGAGTGATATGATCGAGTTGTCGAGATTTACTTGATTTATAATGGTCTATTAAGTGTCAGCCAAATTCGTTTTGTGTAATGTATGGAACCAAACCTTGGATACGACAGAGAGTATATTCCAAGCAGCTTTTGCGTAAGAGTGGATCTAAACATTAAATCGATACAGAACTACATATAGTGGGGTGGCCTTTACGTTGGCGATCTCTCCAACAATGTTGGTGAACCTGGAAAGCGTATCCAGGAACAAGGAAACATAGTCATTGGCCCCGTCGACTTTCGAGACAACACGTCTGATGGGCGACCCAAGGGTCTTCATACCAGCAACACTTGTATGCGCGGCCTCACGGGCTGCTTCCACAGCAGTCCGCGCAGGAAAATCAGGCAAATTGGGAATACCCGTTGAAAGACCTTCCTCTGTGTTGTCGCAATCAATGCTGTTTACCGCAGCGGTAGGATCACTGGCTGGGGTAGGGGTAAGATGAGGAACCTTCTATCAACGTAAAAAGGAATCCTTTCTTTGGAGCTGATGAGGCGGCATACCTCATGGTCAAAATGGACTTTGATAATGGGATCCAGAACTTGAACAATATACGGATCTAGTGAGATGAATCAACGTCTCTCAAAATTAGCGAGTTAAGAAATTCGCTCACTAGTAGGATCACGATGAGACATTTCAAAAAAAGACAAAGGCCATTCCTTCTTAAGTTTGAGTTTCTTTTCACGCAAGAATCCGCGAATTTCAAGGAGACGAAGGCGAGCTTCTGAACGTGCACCGATACTAGTACGATATGTCAAATTCTAGCCAGTGCACAAGACACAACAGGACGTACATTGGTGTATCCTCTAACACCCATCTTAGAATAGTTTCCCCGCTTTTGAAACGCTTTTGCAATGGTGACGTCCCTGGAACCCCGGTATCCAGTTCTAATACTGGAGCTACCTTCCAGCCGATGGATTTTGCAAGCCTAACGTCGATTTCTTTGCAGGGCGTGAGTGCGTGCAGTCATGAATTGCGAATATACGCACCTTTTATATTAACAGTACTGGTTCTACATTCTCAATCCGATCAGAAAGCCATCAGACTTAGTAGGAAATACTATACTCACAGCGGACCCCCAGCTGCAGAACTCATACTTGGTGGGAGTGAAGCAAGCGCACTCTAGATGTTGACGCGCGTAGTACACGCCTAACGGTAGGCGCCCGCTAATTATCGATCATCACATGTATCACCGGTCGACGCGTCGAAGCTTCACGCCTGACATAACATCAAGTCAACGCTACTTGCACTTTCTCGGTTAATCCCTCACACATGCTCTGGTTTTTCTCGGCCTTGCCTGGTTGATACTCTGACCATGGTCGGAGGAATTGACAAGGCGTTGTACAAAGCGCCTTACGGATCTAACGAAAGCGATAAGTCTGAATTAGGTCTTGGAATGGCGGCTCACTGAGGACGACAATCATTAGTATTTACAAAAGGGGTGTTAAATCGCGAATGAATTCGTACGGCCTTGGTATAGTTCCGGGAGCACGATTGTAACCCGTAAAAAGGAGGCAGAAAGACGTAAAAGGCTAACATAACATAGAAATGCAAGCTGTCTGCTTCCAATTTTATCCGCCGGAAGAGAGCAGTTTAACGACAACTTTATTAAAGTGAGCACGGTTCTCGACGGTGCGCTTGTGCAACGTCCGTGCCTGCTCGCTGTTCATCTCTCTCTTCGTATTCTCCTTCCGGACCATATGTTATTTTTCTTTTGACCGTTCATTGTTTGCCTATATATTTCATGTTTGTACCTTACCATAGTAGGATTCGAATTACCCCCGAAGCTTGGCCACGCAGTTCCTCCCCGTCAAGATCGAACGCCTCCACTTAAAGATGTTGTGCGACAGGTTAGCAACGAACTGGATGGACATGAATTTCATCATTCCGTGCTATGCCCTGCAGAGGTAGGTGGCGGGAAGACTCACTTGAATAGAAAATGTTACAGACTTGCACCAACCTGTGGTACGGTGGAACTCGCGCTCAAGCAAACCGCGTCAAGAAGTGGCGATTCGTCATGCACCATGCGTCTCATGTATCGGATGTTGTCCGTCACAGTTCGACGATAGAAATAGAGAAGCCGCAGTACTGGCGCAACGATTTAATTATGTCAGCCAACCTGATCGGCAACTGCATCAGCAGCGAATTGACTTATTGAGCTATCCTGGTAGATTGCTTGGCTAATATCGTTATCGTTATGATCCGCATCACAGCCTACGCACGCACCTTACAAAACATGACATTGGCGGTGCGCTCGAGTTTACATCAAGTACAAATTCAAATTCGTCTGATCCGCTTCATAGCCCACGTACTTACGAAACACGACATCAAAGATATTGGGCCGTGAGGCCGGAGTTTCACGACGAAAGTGATCAAGTATAAATTCAGATTCATCCTAGTCGAGCAGGTAGTGCTGGCCACTCCGAAACTCATTACCACCACAAGCAAGTTTTTACTCCAATCATGTTCTCTCTTCGTGGCTTCCTTTGCATCCTTCTTCTTTCTCTTTATGTAGCTGGAGCTCCTATTCCTCCCATTGGCCAGGTACTCGATACTTTCCCTTCCTTGCCATGACACGTCTAACACTTTGAACCCAAAAATAAAGAGGAATGGAGCACCTCTTGCAGGTTCTCAAGTTACTGCATATAGGAGGAATGAGGTTTGTTTAATTACTTTTCTGCTCAATTGACTAGTCTCATTTTGAACTTAAAATGTTAGCCTGTCCCTGTAAGCATTTGAACGCGTTCACTTGGAATAGCACGTCTCATTTTGAACCTAAAACAAAGGGACCACCCCCTGTAAGCCTTCGAAACGCTGTGATTATATCTCATTTTTAAACCCATTCCAGGCACCAAAACCTGTAAGTGTCTAAACGCTCCATCGGAATAGCAAGTCTCATTTTGGACTAAAAACAAAGGAGAAACCGGCACATACCGATTCCTCAGGCCAGACGGTAAGTTTAAGACTTCTGTTCAGTTGGAATAGGGAATCTCATTCTGGACTCCGAAAGATGGTGTGCAGCAGCTCTGTGGGTATTCAAATACTATCTTTGTACTCTGTTGGAATGACGAGTATCACAGAGCGGACAAATTACAGATTGCAACCAACCACATCATTCTAGTGGTAGGTGGTTGAATGCTATCTTGTTCTTTTGGAATGACTAGTCTCGTTTTTACTCCGAAAGAATTCAAAGTTGAACCTTGAAGAAATCATGGCGAACGAAGTCTTTGATCAGATTCTTTTTTTGCTCTTTTGCTGGATGGGAAATGATATATGTATGACAAAGTCTGAAGAAGTGGTATGGCAGAGAAAGGCGAAGCCGGCAACAGTAACTAGTGATATGTCCTTTACGTACTTTTGGTGTCTTGAATGTGTTTTCTCGACAGCAATAGTCGGCGGCCTTCACGTGTCTCTTGCAAAGGTATTCTAAGCGAATTATATTTGAATGCGAGACGGGTACTAGGATGCGATTATCATTAATATCCTCAAGTCTGGTATCCGCCTGAGAGAAGCCCTCTCAATTCCTTGGCTACCTCCATTGACCTGGTATCCGCACCATATCGATAAGCGCCTTACTAAAGGCGGCCACAGTCTCAACCAGGCGCGCCTGTCATGCATCATTGATGTGATGGTCGCCTCACTTGGCAGTCCTTCCATCATTAATCAAATCCTGCGCTGGAGATTGCCTGTACTGTATCGCTCGGCAGGCACCGTTTAGTACACAGCCCATGTGCTTACGACTGCAACAACTTGGGGGCAGTGCACTCGAGCTTCACGGCAAAGTACAAATTTCAAATTCGTCGTGACGTGCGGCCGTACCAAGTGCTGGTCACTTGGAGGCACCCTACCACAGGCAGGTAAACATCTGACTTCAAATCATGTTCTCTCGTCATGGCTTCATTTTCATCCTTCTTCTTTCTCTTTTTGTGGCTGGAATTCCTGTTGATCCCCCCGGCGCCGGCCAGTCCTTCCGGGTAAGTACTAGTTGATTTACCCTTTTTCTTAATCGGAATGATCCATTTCACTTTGGGCCCAAAATAAAGTTCGACGCGTCGACCATGAAGGAAACTACAGCTCCAAGCCCACGTAAGTTCTCTGTATGTTTTTAATTGCCCCTTTTCTTATTTAGATTTAGAGCTGGTCAGTATTTAATTCCTCTTTTGCTCAAGTTCATTGTGACTGATGGCGAATGGTGGGCCCAGAAAGAGGAGGATGTAGGTTTTTTTTTTCTTTCAAATACTCCTTCGCTCAATCGAATTTATGCGTCTCATTTTTGAACTCGAAGGTATCGCAGGATGTGAGCGCTTTTTCTCAATTAGAATATGAACGTCTCATTTTGGACTTGAACGAAGGCATCCCCACTAGAACATGCGCCTGGGCCCCACGATCACGTATGTTTCCAAACGCTCTTTCCTTTAGATGGAGACACATCTCTCATTTTAAACCCAAAGCTTAGTATCGGCGATATGCAATCTGTAAGCATTTGGACACTCTTTTGTTCATGAATTGGAATACGAGGTCTCATTTTGGACCCCAAACGAAGGCATTTCATGCTTGGAAAACACCTAGGGCGCCCAGCAAAAAGACAGACCCTGTAGGTTTTCAGCTTTTGTTTGAAAATTGGAATAACCAATCTCATTTTTTGGACCCAAGGCGAAGACAAATTCGACTCCAGGGCTACCAAATCCAAATTCTGAAACCCGAAACACAAGAATAAAGCCAGTCAGTGTTCAAACCAAGAGTAGGACGACAAATCGAGTTTCAAAACCGCTGAAGTCAAACCAAAAAATTAAATATGTAAGTTTTCAAGTTTTTGCTCAGTCAGAATAACCGGTTTTATTATGGACTTTAAAAAGAAGACATCATCGCAGGCAGTAGGACATAAGGACGGGCTCCATGATCACGTAGGTTTCTGAACTCAGTTGTAGCGACACGACACGTCTCATTTTTTAAACCCAAAGCTCTCGATGGAGGGTATGCAATCTGTAAGCATTTGAGCGCTCCGTTATTTAGTCGGAATTAATTTTAAAAAAATCTCGCTTTGGGACCAAAAAACGAAAACATTTACGGCTTGGGATCCTAACGTCGTCCAAAACAAACCTATGGTAAGTTTTTTCAACTTTTGCTCAGTTAGAACAAGTCTCATTCGGAACCAAAGACGAAGGCATCTCCAAAGAAGTCGTTAGACAAACCAGTCGAGCCTGTAGGTTTTTTCAAGTTTCTTCAGTTAGAATAACAAGATCTCACTCTGGACTCTGAAAGCCGCCCAAGTCACCGTGCAGCCCTGTGGGTATTCAAATACTATTTTTGAAATACACTGTTGGAATGACGAGTCTTGTTTCCCCAAAGCCTCCCCCTGGGCTTCCGATAGAAGATTCAATGCACGATGTAAGTTCGTTGATGTGTATATTCTAATAGTCCTTTTTTTTGCTCAATTGGAATGATAGCCTTCATTATGGTTGTTAAGAAATTGCCCATACGACCATCCAGGAAGCTTGTAAAAGTAGTAGTAGTAGTAGGCGTACATCAAAACACTATCTTGCTTCTGTCGGAATGGATTTGTCCCGTTTTTACTCCAAAAGTACATCCGGATCCTTTTTGTATTTTACCAAACTGGAATAGACCATCGTCGTTAATCTAATTCATGAGTGTACTCTTTAGTTGGATTGATGGGATCCATGACGGCGTTCGAGCAGCCTAGAGATGGGCTCGTGGTAGCCGAAACAGCAAGTAGCGATATGTAAATATTCGTTAAGAAATTTGTACTCTTTGGTCGATTGGCTTCGCAAGGTCAGGGTGGAGATAGTTGAAACCAAAGGCGTCCGCATTCACTGATTTGAGGAATTCGGCACCTTCCTCCGGAAGGACGGTTCCGTTTATAAAGACCTTCGCGTTCTTGAGGAGATGGTGGTGTATTGAGTCGCACCAGGCTTTCCTGAAAGACATGGTCGTCATCGGGACATGCAGTGGCTAGTTTGTAGACTCACCATCAAGTGTCAGATCCCAAGCAGTGACATCTGAGAAGCGTAATTGCTGCTGGTCCAAGCTTATCTCCTTTGGAGATGAAAGTATCAAGCGTCTCTTGCAAAGGCGTTTCTAAGAGCGAACTAAATTGAATGTAAGACGACTAGGATACGATGGACGTACCCCAAGTCATCGTATCCGCAAGAGGGGAGGAATTTAATAGCTACATTGTTGTCGGGACTTCCTTCAAGGCTTTGAGGATTGCAAGACCAAACCGAGCACGGTTCTCGACGCTGCCGCCCCATTCATCCGTGCGAGCAAATAGCCACACCGGCGCCATGAACCAGAGAGACATGAGCCGCTATCGCTCAACTCAGTCGAAACCGACTGCCTTTGCGATCTCCGCCGCTCCATAGTATGGATATCCCAGATGTTGACTATGAGTGAAATCTGGTTTCCCACGAATCCTCTATGATGCACAACTCAAGTACTCACGACTCGCGATCCCACGGCTCTCAGGCTTTGGCCAACCATCATTGACATCAGCGGTACCGGTGAGATATACCTGCACATGGATATAAGACCCAGCAACAGTCCCAAATACTGGGGTCAAGAAAAAACAGAGCGTCTAACTTCGTCATGGGTTCGACGCGTGATAATGGATAATCAACGGGCGCCTACTGTTAGGAGTGTACTACACGTGTCGATATCTACAATGCGCTTGCTTCACTCCCACCAAATATGAGTTTTTCTGCAGTTGGGGGACAGCTGTGAGTATGGTATTCTCTAGTCTGATGACTTTCTGACGGGATTGAGAATGTAGAACCAATGCTGTTAAGATAAGAGGTGAAATTAACTACACAGTTCGAGACTGCACGCACTCACGCTATGCAAAGAAATCCACGTCACGCTTGCAAAGTCCATGGGCTGGATGGTATCACCAGTATTAGAATTGGATACTGGGGTACCAGGGACGTTACCAGTGCAAAAGCGTTTCAAATTCGGAGAAACTACCTTAAAATGGCTGTTGGAGGATAAACCAATGTACGTCCTGTCGTGTCTTGTACGTGGTTGGAATTTGACATGTTGTACTAGTATCGGAGCACAATCAGAAGCTCGCCTTCGTCTCCATGAGATTCGCAGAGTCTTGCATGAAAAGAGGCTCAAACTTAAGAAGGAATGGCCGTTATCGTTCCTTGAAATGGCTCATCGCGATCCTAAAAGTGGAGTTAGTTTGAACTGCGTTAATTCCGATAGATGACGATTCATCTCACTAGATCCGTATATTGTTCAAGCTCAGGATCCCATCATCAAAGTGCATTTTAACCATGAGGCATGCCGTCTCCTCAGCTTTAAAGAAAAGAATTTTGACATCGATGGGAAGGTTCCTCATTTTACCTCTATCCCAGTTAGTGATACTACTGGTGCGGTATATAGCATCGATCCAGACAATACAGAAGAAGGTCCTTCAACGCGTGTTCCCAATCTACCTGATATTTCTGCGCCAACCACCGTGGACGCCGCATGTCAGGCCGCGCATACAGCCGTTTCTGATATGAAGACCCTTGGGTCGCCCGTCAAACGTGTTGCCTCGGAAGTCGACAGAGTCAATGACGATGTTTCGTTGTTCCTTGACACACTTTCCAAGTTCAACAACATTATTGGCGAGATCTCCAACGTAAGCATCACCCTACTGTATATAGTCGTTCATTGATTTAATGTCTAGATCCACCCTTACGTTAAAGCTGCTTGGACTATACTCTCTGTTGTATCCAAGGTTTAGTCCCATACGTTGCATGAGGTTAATCTAGCTGACAATTAATAGACAATTATCAAACAAATACATTCTCGACAACTCGATCTTATCTCTCCTTCAGAAGATGGATGAGGTATACACATTTCTCACGGGAGAAGAATTACAGCGTATCGAGTTCATGAAGATGGTTGTCGAGCGCATCGCCCGTCAAACTCTAGAGTGTGCCTATTTCATCCAAGAGTACTCGAAAAATACGAAATTTCGTACATCGATGTTATATTGATACTATTTGCGGCGGACTGAGTTGTTTGTCAAGGGACAAGATTGCTGAAGAACTTGATGTCTGGGACAGATGTCCAAGTTGAAGATTTCAACGGCGTTTTCGACAAATTGATGCAAGAGTTCCGAGACAACGCTACAGGAGATACGTTGGTGATTGTGCATCAGATTTGGGATCATCTTCAAGAATTGCGTAAGTCCTGAAACCATCCCAACGATGCTCTCCTTACCCTTCCGTGTTACAGCGGAAGACTTGGACCTCAATAGTATGCCATATGCTGCGGGTGCTGGCCTCAATACACAAAAGATTTGTTTGGAAGGCACTCGAGAAGGGATCCTACGCGACATCGTCGACTGGATTAACGGCGGCGACGAGAATACACGTGTATATTGGCTTCATGGAATCGCCGGTTCCGGAAAATCTGCGATTGCTCACACTATCGCTAACCACTTTCAATCTCTGAGACGTCTCGGATCTGTCTTTTGCTTTGATCGGAATCGGATAGCCGCTCGGCGCCATGAGAAGATGTTTGCCACTATCGCGAAGGACCTCGCCGACTGTGACCCTCATCGGCGAAAAGCATTGGCGGCTGCCATTCATCACAATACGTCACTCAAGCAAACCGTTGATATTTTGCAACAGTGGTCGGAGCTGATTGTACAGCCTGCCAAGGCAATGTCGGATGATAACAATGGTTGGGCCTATCGTCATTGTTATTGACGCCCTGGACGAGAGCGGAAATGACAAATCACGACGTGACATTCTTAAAGTTTTGGCTCACGAAAACATTATGACCCTTCCCCATCACTTCCGGATTCTTCTTACATCACGACCACTGCCGGATATCATGAATGCACTCAACGGTGTTACGCATGTTCGACAGACGTCCATGGAAAAGATTCCATCAAAAGATGACATTTTACTGCTCAGCTGTCAAAGCTTCGACCGACCATGCTTCCAAGTCACTTCGCTTGTCTTGCTGATGAATCTGATGGATTGTTTGATTGGGCCCGATTGGCTTGTGCGTATCTGAAGGGAGAAGATGGGGTAGGTGCAGGTCTGAATATCGTGCAACGTTGGATGCCATCATGACTCGCAGTGAAGATGGTCCGCGGCTTGACACCATGTACAGGCTCACTCTAACTCTAGAATCGACATTTGCAAAAGATGAACCTGCACGCCGTCATTGCATCCATCGCTTCAAGTCTGTGATGGCACAAATTCTTGGAACTAGAGAGCCACTTCCTCTTGCCTCGTTAGTGTCAATGAGGCTTCATTTTATCAAGGATTCAGATATCGACCTTCTCTCCATCGTGATTCCCTTGGGATCTCTCCTCAGCGGGACCACCAAATTTTTAAATCCTATCCGGGCCCTTCACGCTTCGTTTCCTGATTTCCTGATGGATCGCGATCGGAGCGGCGAGTATTTTGTTGACGTGTCACTTGTTATGGAAAATCTGGCTTTCTCCAGCCTTGGAGTGATGAAGAATGGGCTGCGATTCAACATACGCAAGCTGCCAAGTTCCTACCTTCCAAATTTCAAAGTTCCTGACCTCAACGATCGTATTAAAGAACATATCTCCCCTGAACTATCATATTCATGTCGATTTTGGACTGTGCATGTTTGTAGTACACCATTCAATGCATCCATGACAGACGCCATTTGTAAATTGTTCAACGGCAAGGAATTATTGTTCTGGTTTGAAGCACTTAGCCTCCTCAAGTGCATCAATGCATGTGCTGGCTCATTGTCATCTCTCATTCAGTGGGTATTGGTATGTCAACTAAGTCATTACATCCTATATATTCTAAGGCATCCTAGCGTCAGGACAAATATAAAGAACTTGTGGACGACGCAGCAGATGCACAAAAATTTCTTCGTCTATTCAGTGGCATTATAGCATTCAGCACGCCTCATCTGTACCTATCTGCACTACCATTTTCGCCTAGTAGGTCAGGTATTTTTACTAGATTTGCAGATAAGTTTTGTTGTTTGCAAAAATAATTTCTGACCACAATAATACATGGTCTGTGGCACAGGGAGAGTTACGTGGTCATTTTGACAGTGTGAACTCCGTTGCATTCTCGCCAGACGGCAAGTACATCGTGTCGGCATCACAAGACAACACAATCCGATTGTGGGATGCCGAGACGGGAGAGCCACTGCGAGCGCCTCTGGAGGGACATCAGAATTGGGTCTCGTCCGTTGCATTCTCGCCAGATAGGAAGTGCATTGTATCGGGATCGTCAGACAAATCAATCCGATTGTGGGACGTTGAGACCGGAGAGCCACTGCAAGCACCTCTAAAGGGACATCAGGATTTTGTCAGGTCTGTTACATTCTCGCCAGACAGCACGCGCATCGTGTCGGGATCAGATGACGAGACAATCCGATTGTGGGATGCCGTCATCGGAAAGCCACTACGAACACCTCTGGAGGGACATCAGCATTGGGTCGTGTCAGTTGCATTCTCGCCAGAAGGCAAGCGCATCGTGTCAGGATCACATGACAACACAATCCGATTATGGGATGCCGACACGGGAGAGCCGCTGCAAGGACCTCTGAAGGGACATCAGGATTTTGTCTGGTCTGTTGCATTTTCACCAGACAGCAAGCGCATCGTGTCGGGATCAGAAGACCGTACAATCCGATTGTGGGATGCCGAGACGGGAGAGCCACTGCAAGCACCTCTGAGTGGACATCAGGATCTGGTTGTGTCTGTTGCATTCTTGCCAGATGGAAAGTGTATCATGTCGGGATCGGGTGACAACACTATCCGATTGTGGGACGCCGAGACGGGAGAGCCGCTGCAAGCACCTCTGAGTGTACATCAATGTCCGGTCGAGTCTGTTGCATTCTCTCCAGACGGCAAGCGTATCGTGTCAGGATGGTATGACAACACAATCCGATTGTGGGACGCAGAGACAGGAGAGTCTCTGCGAGCACCTCTGGAGGGACCTCAATATTCGTTCTTATCTGTTGCATTCTCGCCAGGCGGCAGGCGCATCGTATCGGGTTCGGATGACAACACAATCCGATTGTGGGACGCCGAGACGGGAAAGCCACTCCGAGCACCTCTGGAGGGACATCAGGATTCGGTTAAGTCTGTTGGATTCTCGCCAAATGGCAAGCACATCGTGTCGGGATCGTCTGACAACACAATCCGATTGTGGGATGCCCAGGCGGGAGAGCCGCTGCGGATACCTCTAGAGAGACATCAGGGTTTTATCTCGCCTGGTGCATCCTCGCCAGACGGCAAGAGCATCGCGTCGCGATCACAAGGCATCCAGTTAGATGCGAAAGTAAGTTTATTTCACGGTAGTACTAATTCATCACTGCTGCGTGCTTAATGCATTCCACACGTCAGGTTTCTCTACCAACATTCTCATCTTGCAGTGAACATGCTCTCCATGATCCTGCTGGAATATTTCAGTATAGTAAGATGAACGAGCAAGGATGGTTTACTGGTCGTGACGGTGAACTTTTATTCTGGGTTCCGTTCTATCTTAGGCGTACATTCTTCTGGTCTGGAAACCGGATGGTTATTCCGAGAGGTGTGGAGGTCGATGTAAGTCGTATGATGCATGGACATGAATGGTATAAGGTAAATGACTGTTAAAATGCTGTGATAATGTGAATAGATTGTCTGAGCATATTAATATACGCTACTATTGTAGTTGAATACTGCGTATCTCTCGACATTCCCTAACCTGCTGCAAGACTCTCTACTAAACTGCGAATGCTGCCCTTGCATGCTCAACTCTCCGCTATGGTTAACGGGCATCACTAGAGTAAAAAATCTACAGACAGAATAGTTCAACTCAACACTGTCAACAGCGGCAAGCCGTTTTGGCATTGGAGGGCAGTCTGAGTGGTTGATAGGGCATCTATCGAAGCCGAAGACAATACCGACGGTGGCCATTGATTGCATCCTCCATCTCCCAAATACCGCAAGCATGGGACCATTCCATCTTCAAAATTTGAGCATGAAACTAACGTTACGGTACTTTAAGATCTAGTGTGTTTGGTGGATAGAGTGAGTAACGGTTTCGCATACGAGGCAAGGTAGTAATACATATATGTTTGTATTTCGCTCTTTCGTTCTCATTATGTTCTGTTAGTGGGCATCTTCTCTTCCCCAGCCCTTTCGTCCTCCTTTTTGCGAACCATTTCTACTCCCGGGACTATACCAGGCACAAACAAAGTTCTCGACCACTGTTCGCAAATTACTTACACCCCGTGCCGTTTTCAACTTTCATTCCTTCCCTTGACTAATTTCAAAAAGTGAGCTACCTAATTCAGACTCGTCGCTTTCGTTAGGTCTGTACCTCCAGGGGGACCTAGTACCGGAATTTTCTCTCCGATAAGTTTATTTACGCCTTCTCTATTCCTCGACCATGGCCGAGTGTCAACTGCAGGAGTGCAGTGAGGCCCCAGTCCGGCGACATGTTGCGTATGATTTCCCGAACTCGTCGCTTAAAAAACGTGTGTATTTTAGGATATAGAGCGTCAAAGGGAGTCGAGTGTAAGGTATTGGAATCGAAAAAACTAAGCCTCTGATGTATGATGGGTGCAAGTAGTGGTGTTGACGTGATTATGTTCGACGCGTCGACCATCGCTCATTGATAATCGATAATCAGCGGCGTGTAGTATATTTGTCGACAGCTATAATGCGCTTACTTCCTCCCACATTTTTGTTGATGTGGCTGGGGCAAATTACTGATGATGAAACTTGGACCTCTGACAGTGGATATGATGATAAGCAACAACAGATCTACATCTAGGTTTCAATACAAGTCTTTAACGTACATGGCTTAGGCTGATGGGACATCGGTATAGTCGCCTTCCGGATAGTCCGTGTAACCAAGTCTCAAGTCCTTGCCACCAGCCCCGTATATGCGCTTGGTATTGATAGTATTGTCAAGAGGCTTTCCGTACTCGATGCGCTTTGCAAGGTCAGGGTGGATAAGATAGTTGAATCCAAAGGCTATGGCATCCGCGTTCCCTGATCTCACCAATTCCGCACCTTCCGCCGGAAGAACCGCTCCGTTTACAAAGACCTTGGCGTTCTTGATGAGATGGCGGTAAGATGCTACAACGTCATGTTGAGTCGCACGAGGCTTTCCTGAAAGGCACGGTCGTCGTCGAAACAGCAGCTATTCGTTTGTAAACTTACCATCAAATATGATATCCCAAGTGGCGACATATCTAAGAAGCGCAATGTATGCTAGCCCAAGTTTGTCTGCTTCGGTGATGAAATAGCTAAACGTATCCAGTGTTTCTTGCAAAGGCATTCTAAAAGCGAATTGAATGGAATGTAAGACGATTAAGATACGAATATTTAACACACCCCAAGTCATTGTATCCGCCAGAGGGGAGCAATTTGACAGCAACATTGTTGCCGTAGACTTCCTTCAAGACTTTGAGGACTTCAAGACCAAACCGAGCACGGTTCTCAATGCTGCCTCCCCATTCATCCGTGCGTTTGTTAGATGTAGTATCGAGAAATTGTGCGATCAGATAACCACCAGCACCATGGACTAGACAGGCATGAGCTCCATCTCCCGCAATTTGGTTTATACACTTACGCTCAACTCCGTCAAAACCTGCTGCCTTTGCGTTCTGCGCCGCTTGCTTGAATTGTCGAATGATGACCCATGGATCTGGGAGTTCCGTTGGCTGTCATTACACTGCGTGAGCTTCAACTCTGTGCAAAGTATCCAAATAAAACTCACAGTCACATATCCTGGAACTCCTGGAAGGAATCGGAACTTCCCTCCTCTCGCTGCAATGGCAGATGGCGCATAAACAGGCTTGTATATGCCGACAGCGTCAGTAAAAAATAGGTCAGGTTGATCGACCGTAAACTTACGACTCCAGCTAATATCTGCTCGGGTGCATCCGGGTGAGAAACTCGCCCGACTACGATTTATGAGCTACGTTCACGTTTCTCACCGACAAACGTTGGACAACTTACGATGCCATAGCTATCAAAGTACTGATTATTTGCTAGTTAAGGGATCATCAGAGGCGAGACACACCTGTACATAGATGTAGGACCCGGCAGCATGAACTGCGTCGGTGATTTTCTTCCATTCTTTGACCTGGGCTTCATCCCAAATACCGGGAGCATGCTGCCATTCCGTTCTGCAAGAAATATATAGTGAGCAAGTGTGAGACTCGCATTTCATTTTGCTGACTTACCCTTGACGCGTAATCAGTGTTCCTTCTGTGACAATCAGTCCAGCGTTGGCGCGTTGAACATAGTATTCTTTCATGACTTCGTTTGGTATCGTTCCGGGAGCACGATCGCGGGTAAGTGCAGACATGACGATCCTGTTCTTGATAGTAATATCTCCTACTTGGAGCGGGGAGAACAGGGAGGATGTCATTGTTGTACGATTGTTGGGTGTAATGTGGAGGGCGGGTGGTTTTGGTCACTGGTGACCGTTTTATATGCTTGTTGGCCTACGAAATTAGCGTGAAGCAGGACGCGCAAGTCTATGGCTTACTGATGAAACATGGAGAACGCGTAAGCGTTTCTGTATTCGTAATGGGCATAAGGCTCGGTCTGGGTGTACAGAGCTCGGTCACAGAGACCAACCCCCGATCGCCGAGTGTAGATGTTATGTAAGCCCGAACGTGAGCATCCTATAGGCTATAGGCCTTTGAAAGCCTTACAAGACAGCCAAAAATCAGGGACTAATACGCATGTACTATTGTAGGTTCAAATTCATAGAGCTTAACGATCGAATAGTATGTGAAATTGTCTTTGAGAACTCCGCAACTTTCACAATGAGAATTTATCTTCCAATGTCGACGAGTAGGCTTAACACTACCCGGAAATTCAATATGATCATAGTTGCTGCTCGCATCAACTACTGTCCCAAGTGACTGATGCGTCGAAATTAATATTGGCAGAGTTCGATGCATCATCGATGGCGATGAGGGAGATCAATATGTGACATGCAATGTGACGCTTGTGTGACAAACTTCTTGCTCATCGCCATCACTATCATCACCATCAATGACTGCACCGATAGGCTTCTTTCATAATTTTACTATTACAGGTGGAACATTTATGGAGATTCACGGGGTACGATTGCAACATCATATCCAATAACAAGACATTCTGATTAGTATCCTTGCCATAGGGCATAAATACTAAAGCTGAAGAACAGATCCCACTTCCCTCTTTGAAGCACTCCAGTGCTCTATTCACAGGCCAACAAGCATACATTAAGAAACTCACTGACTTTTTTGACCCCAACAACACTTTTCTGACAAGGAAATCATTTCTATTATATGGTATGGGAGGCATTGGCAAGACTCAAATCTGCCTCAGATTTGTTGAGCTAGCCCAAGACTGGTATTTCTGAAATCATTCTTGCTTGTTTCAGTGTTCATATATGCCCAGGTTCTCTGATATATTCTGGATTGATTCTTCCTCAGAGAACACAATTGATCTTAGTCTTAAACAGATTGCAAAAGCCAAGCAGCTGAATTCTAATGGATCACCACCTTCAG
Organism: Amanita rimosa; assembly: GCA_023014395.1. Lineage (NCBI taxonomy): Eukaryota > Fungi > Basidiomycota > Agaricomycetes > Agaricales > Amanitaceae > Amanita > Amanita rimosa. Next base: position 22,756 of record JAEBUO010000079.1, read on the forward strand.
CACAAGCAGCTTTGCTTTGGATTTCTGGCCTGAAATCCAACTGGCTTGTTGTTTTTGATAATGCTGATGGCAGTCATGCTATTGTGGAGAAATTTATGCCATCAGGGAATCAGGGGAATATCTTGATTACTAGCAGAAATCCACAATTGGGGAGAGTCACCTCATTTGATAACTCTCTTGAAGTGACTCAGATGGAGGAGGATGATGCTATCTCACTGCTTGTGAAAAGTGGTAACATTTTCCCTGCATTGCAAGAAGTTGGCAAAAAGATTGTTCTTGCCTTGGGTTGTATCCCCTTGGCTGTTGATCAAGCAGGGGCATACATCCAGGCATGCCAATGTGATCCAGAGGAATACCTGGAGCTGTATATGGATCATCAGGATCAACTCATGTCAGATCCTGACTTCAAAGGTGCATCAGGTTACAGCCATTCAGCTTATGGAACATGGGAGATATCAATAAAGGAAATTGAGTCTAGAGCTGCAAATGTTAATAATCCACATGCTGCTGTTGCTGCTCAAAATGCTCTGATTCTTCATAGCATCTTTGGATTTTTTCACTATGAAAATATATCTCAGGAAATATTCAGGAATGCTGCTGAATGCTACTTAAAGAGAGACAAGTCAAAAGAACATGAATCTTGTCTTCCTTGGGTTGTATCATTTCTGGACAATCAGCTACTTCATATCAACAAAGGGAAATGGGACAAACTGCAATTTCTAGCTGGGATACAAGTTCTCACCTCATTTTCTTTGGTTAAGAGCAACCATGGATTATACACTATCCATCCTCTGGTACATGATTGGAATAGAGACAGGCTATCAGATACCAACAAAATTTTGTATTGTTCCAAAGCTAGAGGAATATTGTCCTGGTCAATTGAGCTTGATGAAATGAGTGACAATATTGCATATTTGCAAATACTTGTTCTACATGTTAATGCCTGCCATACTCAACTACAAAAGTTGAACTTGGACAACATATATTATGATGATGAATCTGAAAGAATTGGATTAATGTATGGAAAGATTGGGGAATGGAATTATGGTCAAGAGAAATGGGAAAAGATGATGGAAAAGAGGCAAGAGAGTTTTGGAAAAGATGATCCAAGGACTGTGAAAGTTATGGCATTTTTAGCAGGAACTTATGCAAATCAAGGCAATTGGGATGCAGCAGAAAAACTACTACTACATGTGGTCAGTCATGGCAATACCAAGCTTGGATCAAAATATGAGGATACTATAGGAGCCATGTTATCATTGGCAACTACCTACATAGGCCAGGGAAGGTGGGATGAAGCAGAGAAATTGGGATCAGATGTTGTTAATAATTGCAAAAAAACTATTGGTGTAAACAACTGGTCTACCCTTTCTGCTATGACTGTTTTGGCTATGATACAGGTGAAGCAAGGCAAGCTGGATGAAGCAGAAGGTCTTCTGTCAGACACTATGCAGGTTTGCAGAACACTAAGGGGGAAACACTTGTTGAATCTTATTGTGGCAACATACTTGGCCTCCCTGTACTTTGAGCAGGGAAGATGGAGTAAAGCAGAGGAGTTGCAGCTGCAAGTACTGGAAGACTTCACAGAGAAATATGGGGCAAACAATCCAATCATAGTCACAGCAATAAGCAACTTGGCATTAACATACATGAAGCAAGGAAGGTGGGAAGAAGCAGAGCAGCTACAATTACAGCTTGTTCTAGACTGCCAGGACAGAATGGGAATAAACCATCCAGATACCTTGATGGTTATGGGCAACCTAGCAACATCACTCACAGAACAAGAAAAGTGGGATGAGGCAGAAAAGTTACAGTTAGAAGTTATTGAGATCAGGAATAAGGTTCTTGGAAAGCATCATCCAGAGACTCTCCTGCAGATAAACAATTTGGCAAACATATTTATAGGTCAGGACAAGTTTAAAGAGGCAGAGGGCCAATTATTGCCAGCACTCCATAGCAATACTCTCAGAGCAGATCATCCAATTACATTGACTTTAATGGGTAATCCAGCAATGACATATTATCTTCAAGAACAATTAGATGATGCAGAGAAGCTGCAGTTGCAAGTATTGGAAGGTCATAAGAGTTCAACTGGACTTCAAAATCCAGATGCTCTTAGAACCATTGGGAATTTGTCTTGGATATACCATTCTCAGGGAAGAAGGCAGGAAGCACAGCAACTATATACTAAGGCTATTGAGGCTTGTGAGAATAAGTTTGGGCCAACACATCCAGATGTACTTGTGCATAAATGTTACCTAGCAAATATGCATTTAGAACAGGGGGAATTACAGGAGGCAAAGGACATTTTTGTGCCAGTTTTGGCTATAATGAAGAAAGTATTAGGAGAATCTCATCCAAATGTCTTATTATATTTAAATATTTTGGAGTCATTGGAGGAGGAACTACAGCATAATGCTGAAGACATTGATGAAGTGATGAGTAGAGGCACTTTGGCAGTAAGTATAGAATGGTAAAAGGATGACAAAATGAGAATATAATTATGTATGTATATGCAATAGCCTATTGGAAATTGAGTAGCTGCCATGAATTCTAGGTAGGATTAAAAAATATATGATGTACATTATTACATACATATTTAGTGTACAACTGAAAGCATCAGGACTCCCTCCCATGGCTCTAACAACTTATCCAAAGGTTTTTCAGTAGCTATGACATGTGTTTTGTGACAGATCACAGCTACTTTTGACTGTGCTGGTCCAAAACAGAATATGCATCACTTGTCTATTCCAACAGCTGTTAAGATCAATGTCCTCAATGTTGTTTGGTGTCAAAGTCAACAGTGACAAGCAGAGTCTTGGTTTGCTCCCAGCCACTGGACAGAGGTTCTAGACACTAAGGTCTGACAACAGCAAAGACAAAGATGACAATGATGAGAGCAAGTTATGCAATGAGTGAGGAACCATTCAAGTTGAGGAAAAGATCTGATTAAGTTGAAACTGGAGTTTCACAGTAAATGAGAGGGATTTAGAGAACAATGCAAACAAAAGTGGAAAGAGTATAGCTATCTAATAAAGGAAATGTGAAGGTAGCTATAAAAGGAGATAGTGGGAATAGGCCAATACAACATTGAATAGAACATAAGTAGGAAATGGAGAGGGCAGTGAGGGTGTGGTGAGGGCAAAGATGGCATGGTGAGGGTGTTACAAGGGCATGAGGGCACAACAAGGGCAGACTTGGAGCAGCTCCAAGTCAATCTAGCAGCTCTGGCTCTGGCCATTGCTGGAGTCAAGCCAAGTCAAGCCCTAACTACACTATATGTAAGGTTGGTTCAACCAACCATTCCAACCATTGTCTTGTCTTCTAGTGAGTGCTCCTATGTGCTAACCCACACAAAGTTTTCCCATACATCAGCAATCCTGGGGGTTGCTCCAGAGTTCTACAGAGCACTCCAGAGAACACTGGGGCCTTGAACTTTGTGTAGCATGGGTGCAAGATTACATAGTGCTCCATATTTTGACACCAATTTACATATCTCTTTGTACTGCTCTGGAGTGCAGCTGCTTTGGTCCATTACTGTCTGGAGCACTCCTTAGTCCATATATCCTCTGCAGCACTCCATAATAAGCATTAAACAATGGCAGCTGCTTGGTCTATGCCATCATCTGGAGTGCTCCTCAGTCCATGTATCTTCTGCAGCAATAGTTGTGGTTGGTAGCAGAGCCAGCTTCATTGCCAGCACTTTTGCTTCCATCTTCATGACCAGATTCTAGACCTGCATCCCATTCTTCACCATCTTTGTTTTCCTTGTCTTCATCAGAGGCTTTGTTTCCAGCATCTCCATTTTGATGACCAGGAATGGCTATGCTGCCTGCCAAATAAGGGGGTGGAAAGTTGCATTGTTACATGATAATAACATGACCAGACCCAAGGTTCACTGATCTGCAACTGTAGAGGGCTTTAGTTGGAGGTTCTCCAGTACCTTGGGCCCAGAATACTGGAAGTTGGGCTGCTCATGGAAGTCAGACATGAGATTAGAGATAATGAATTAGGACAAATGTGCAGCTGCAGGCATAATGAAGCCATGGTGGAACCCATAAATAGAACCTTCCACTGCATCAGCATGATGAGGAAGGCCTGCTAAAACCCTCACAGCTGGAGCAAGGCTTTGTGGTACCAGTAATGCAATTTAACCTCATTGCCATCATTGCCATCACTGTTGCCAAGCATGCCTGTGCAGCTGCCACTAATAATACACCAGCCCCTCCTCATTGTTTCTCTCTCCCAACTGGTATTGGCTTCTGGTGTTTAGATGACAGACCACCTTAGCAGAGCACAATGAAGACAATGTATCTGATTCATTCTTTTGTGCACAAGCTGTTGTCCTGGTAATGACATGTCATTTTGCAGTGGCAAGCACATCCACCACCTTGGTGTGAAGCATTCAGTAAGATGACTGCACTACCTTGCTAATTAACTAACTAAAGTGAAGTTCTATTCCACATTTGCACATTTGTAAAGCACTCAAGACCCCTGATATAGGTTATCCACCCAATGGTCATCTGGTCACATAATGAAGCATGCTACTTTCCCACTAACATCAACATTGACAATAATCAAGTGCTTACACCCAGCTCCCCTTGCATTCACCCCCCCCTTACCCTCATTCACTCACATTGCTATCTTCTTCAGTGGTCCCCTGTGCACTAGTAACAATGTTGGCACACATCAAGTCACATACCATTACCAGGCCATCCCCATACCCTTATATTGTACCAGAGGATGTGGAAGGTGAAGCACACTATCCCATTCCAGCAGCTGTGCACCATCCAGTGAAGCTCTGGTTCCAACTCTGAGCAATGCACCCAATTCCTGCACACTTTTAGTCACCAGGGTACAAGAGAATGATGACAATTGCTCACATAACAACCCAATCCACATGCCTAATATTGGCCCAGACCTCACCTTAAATCTCCCTTGCAAATGCTCTCACTGCCTACCAAATCCTCCTTTTCACCTCTTCTTGTTCTGAATGTGGCAGGCACCACTATGCCAATGTCCCAATGGTGAAGATGCAAGGTTGAGAGGTGTGGGTCATAATAATGTGGGGGCAGGCTGTAGACAATGATGAGCAGTGGTAAGCCTGAGAATTTGATGCACCTCAAGGCACTTTCACACAGCCAAGCATCACAGGCACAATGCTCACTGCAGCAAGCATATCCCTTGTGAATTCTGTGACTTGTTTCAGACTGAGACAATCTTGAAGAGGGATGTGACAACAGCACTGCAGTGACTGCATAACTAAGGAAAATGCAATGGGTTCTGTACCCACAGCAGGTCACAGGTAAGGGTACATGCATACAGATACAGGTCTCCTCAGAGTGACCTGCAACCTGCTGATTACCTGCCACTCAAGGTGGCTCATGCTGGTAACTGCTCCTCACAGGCCTCACCCTCAGGGACAGGACAGAGGAAATGTGCAAACAGAAGCTTGATGTCATGACCAACTGAAAACTTTGTTTTTCACTAAGTCATTTTATATTCATTTTCTTCTTTATTATATAATACTGGCTGACTAAGCAAGTGCCTATCACTCAGCACCTAGATAAAAGATAGGGATTAGATAAGATTAGATAGCAGATCACGGCAAGGATGAGTCAAAGCCTTGACTCATTGCACAGCCTGCACAGTATGTGCAGTGCCTCACCGTTACCTCATGTAGTGTATGCACAGACCATGTACTCAGGTATATAAGAAGTGCAACTAGCACCCAGAGTCCTCAGCCAAGTTCTCTCAGGTTTCATCCCTTCTCCACATCCTCCTCCTCCTAAGCCTACTAGTGGGGCCCTGAGTTGTCTTGACGAAGGGAACCTGATAGTAGAACTCAGCTAGCTCATCTTCACTGCCCCATGTTTCTCATACCCGGACCACAGGGTTAAGTAGACAGGGATCAGGGGATTCATACAGTTGTATGCCGACTTTAAAATTGTGGTATTAGTTGCCAGACACTATAAAACTGTGCACCTGCGGCCCTGCCTCGTGGCCCTTGACTTACTTGGCACTACATTCCCGGTCTACGCAAACTGAAGGACCTAACCCAGTCGATAGGATTACCTGTGGACAGGACACCAGTGCTGGTTTTGTCACACGATATGTGACACACATCTAGGGACCAGCCTTGCCAGCCCCCTAGCACATTAAATTGCCCTGGCCTAGGCCCTTGAAGGCTATACAGTAGAATACGTAATCACTCTTTCACCTTACACCTCAGAAGTAGCTGGCATTTGCTCATGTGCTTCTGAGAGAGGACCACACCCGTATGGTGTAGCATCAGCAGGACAACCGTTCAGCCCCTGCTTAGATAAACCTTCCCACGTCGTCATAATCTGTAAATATCATACCTATATTGTAGCACTGCAGGGAGGGTTGTGGACCCTGAGTGCACCCGTACATACGTGTTTACCCATCCCAAATAAAGTGACAGGCCCAGACCTCCCTCACTTCCATCAAGATTGATCCGTTTTGGCAAGAAGTATTAGAAGGATTAGATACAGATCCATTTGTATCAGATTCAGATTCAATACCACCATTGCACACCCCTTCCTCAGCAGCCTCATCAAACTCAATCACTAAACAGCCACATCAGTGGGAAGCAGCACTGTTTCCCATTCTTGTCACTAGTCCCACAACCCTAAACCCAAATCTCCTCTTCAATTCAGACACCAATTTTATCGGTGAACCCGCCCCACCTTTTTCACCACCACCACCATCATTATCACTATCCCCAGTATCACCACTGCCCGCTCACTTCGAAATGGCAGCAGCACAAGAGATGACATCAGCAGAGTTGCTGAATCTTCTCAATGCGCAAGCCACCACCATCACCAACCTCCAAAACCAGTTAACCCAACTTCAGGCAAACACTGCCGAAACTGCTGTGGCTGCAGCACAGCCCCCCCCACCACCAGCAAACATTGTTAATATACTGCCAGGGACAATATTTAATATTCCCTTGAATGGAAATGGTGCATCAAAGATCAATGTGGCCAAACCACCAGTGTTTTCGGGCAAGATGTCCAAAGTGAACAATTTTGTCAACGCATGTCGGTTGTACTTGCAGCTCAAGATGCCAAATGCAGATGATGAGGAACAAATTTTATTAGTTCTGTCCTATGTATCGGAAGGATTCGCAGTAGATTGGCAGGACAATCTATTGGAGGCAATGGCTGACGATGATGATACGGTTCCACAAATGGTGGAAGCCCTTTTTTGGAGAATCAAGAATGAGTTTGGAGATACAGATGAACAGTCATCAAAAATCTCGGAGTTACATACAATGACACAAGGATCTAGCACATGTGAGGAGCATGTGCAAAAGTTTAAAAAAGTAGCACGAGGCACTGGCTACTTCAGAAGAGCATTAATTGAGGAATTCAAACGCAGCTTGAATAATGGATTATGAAAAAGAATCATGGAATCCGAAACCATTCTGGACACTGTGGAAGAATGGTATCAGTGAGCAGTCAAGTTGGATTGACAGTGGAGACAAGCTAAAGCTGAGGAGCAATATTACTCCTCCCAGACCAGTAACTCTGCTAAGAGGAGCAAAGGAGTGTCCAAAGGCCCGGATCTGGCAAGAACAGTAGTCCCTGGCCAGCCTAAACCCAGATGGAAATTTGGATCTGGATCAGTGCATCAGGGGCAATTGGGAGCTGGAGCCTCTGGGAGTACAAGTAATACGGTGAATCGGCCTGACCCGAATGCAATGGATGTAGATCGAAACCAACGCCCACCTCTCCAATGCTACAAATGTGGGAAAATAGGACATATTTCTCGAAACTGTAGGTCAACACTGGATATTAGAACAATGATGTTTGAAGAAATGAGGGAGTTCTTTGCAAAAGGAGAAGAACATTTAAAAGAGCAAGAGGATCAGTGAGTCCCACACTAGATTCTTGCAATCAGTTCTTGGTACTTGATTTGGACTTAACAGTAGAAACGGATGTCTCGGAGAAATCCGAGACGTCTCCACAAGGGGCGATCTCAAAGGTGAAACACTGTGATATAGCACTCAGCGCTGAAGGTGTCACTCCCCATGAGCGCGGCAGAGTGGTTAAATCTGTGCTTCATTCCCCTTTTTTATCTTCTACAATGACAAGTAAAATAGTCCAGACACAATGTGAATAGCGCCTAGCGCTGAAGTTGTAACTGTACAACCGAGGGAACCTAAGGGACACCAACATCTGGTCCAAACAATTGGCCAGAAAGACAAAATATTTATGGAAGTTGGTTTAGAAATGTTGGACACTCACGAGCAAACACAACAGAAGGCTTTGCTGGACCCAGGTGCCACTGGGTTGTTTATGAATGCCAAATATGCAAAGGAAAAGGGGTTCAAACTTATTCCCTTGACACGTCCCATTCAAGTATGGAATGTGGATGGAACAAATAATGAAGGAGGAATGATCACTCATGAGGTTGATCTCCTGCTTTCCTTTAAAGGTCATAAGGAATGAGCTACCTTTGAAATTTGCGAGTTAGGCAAAACAAATGTAATCATTGGATCTACATGGTTACAAAAGCATAATCCAGAGATCAATTGGCAAATGGGACAAGTAAAGTTAACTAGATGCCCACGATCATGTGGACATAGGCAAAGGGAGTGGACCAAACAGTGAGAAAAGAAAGTGTGCACAGCCAAACACTGGCAGGTGTTGCAATACTTGTGGGAACAGGAGAAGGAATTAGATTTTGCTCACTGGCTTGAGGAAAAGGAAGAGGAAGACCGAAACCTCACATATTTGGAACAGATGAAACATCCAAGAAAATATAAATATGGGGATAAATACCCATTTTTGCCTTACAAACATCACCAGTGTTCTTTGTGGGCAAGAAAGATGAAAAAAAGAGGATGGTACAAGATTATCAATACCTTAATGAGTGGACAGTTAAAAATAACTATCCCTTACCGTTTATCTCGGAGTTGGTAGATTGTGCAGGGGTGCAAAGTACTTCATGAAGTTAGATCTTCAATGGGGGTACAATAATGTATGGATCAAAGAAGGTGATGAATGGAAGGCCACCTTTACAACACCAGAAGGTTCTTTTGAACCAGTTGTAATGTTCTTTGGGCTTACCAATTCACCAGCCACCTTCCAAACTATGATGAATGATATTTTCCGAGATATGATCAATCAAGGAAAAGTGATAATCTACATCGATGATATCCTTATCTTTACCAAAACAAAGGAGGAACATGATGTGATTGTTCTAGAAGTTCTCAAAAAATTGGAAGAGAATGATCTGTATGTAAAACCAGAGAAGTGCACATGGTGTGTGGAGGAAGTCAAATTCCTGGGTGTAATCATTGGCGCAAAAGGCATTCAAATGGATACCAGGAAGGTGGACACTATTGTTCAGTGGCCAACACCAACATGTGTCAAAGATGTGCAGAGGTTTTTAGGATTGGCAAACTATTACTGACGGTTTGTCCAAGACTTTGCAAAAGTGGCACGACCATTGCATGATCTGGTTTGAAAAGATAAGGCATGGGAATGGGCAGAGCCTCAAGATAAAGCTTTCAAAACCCTAAAAAAGATTTTTACGGAGCAACCATTGTTAGTAGCACCTGACTCAGATCAGAAATTCTGCATTGAGTCAGATGCATCGGATTATGCTATGGGAGGCATGCTCTCAATGCAATGTGATGATGAGAAATGGCATCCTGTTGCCTACCTCTCCAAATCCCTTAATGATACCGAACGTAACTATGACGTTCATGACAAGGAAATGTTGGGGATTATGTGCTGCCTTGAAACCTGGCGGCATTATTTGGAAGGTGCAAAGGAGACTTTTGAGATTTGGACAGATCACAAGAACCTCGAGTACTTTATGGGTGCCAAGAAGCTTAATCAGCATCAGGCTTGACGGTCTCTTTATCTCAGCCATTTTAATTTTGTTTTGTTGCATAAAGCTGGGACTTCCATGGGCAAGGCAGACTCTCTGTCCAGGAGGCCAGATCACAAAAAGGGGGTGGATGAGGATAACAAAGATGTCACCCTTTTGAAACCTGATTTTTTCAAAATTGCTGCCTTACAGTGCTCATTGATAGTTCAGAAAAAGCATTACTGAACAAAATCAGAAGGTCGGAAACATGAGATGAACAAGTAGTAAAAGCAGTGGAAGCAATGAAGAAAGCAGGTGTGAAAACATTGAACAGCAGAGAATGGGGAACAAGGGCTTATCCTCTGGCAGGGAAAAGTTTACGTACCAAAAGATGAGAATTTATGGATGGAAACAGTCCGTTTACACCATGACACACCCATTGCAGGACATGGAGGTCAATGGAAGACGATTGAACTCATCACAAGGAACTATTGGTGGCCTGGAATCACCAAATATATCAAAAAATACATTAGTGGATGTGATAAGTGCCAGTGGAATAAGTATTTCCCTGAACCTCCAGCTGGAAAGCTAATGCCAAACTCGGCACCAGCAAGGCCTTGGATGCATATTTCTGCCGATTTTATTACTAAATTACCAGAATCACATGGTCATAATGCAATATTGGTTGTCTGTGATAGAATGTCCAAGATGGCTCATTTCATACCCACATCAGAGGAGACGTCAGCCCAAGGGTTGGCCAGTTTATTCAGGGATTACATTTGGAAATTACATGGACTCCCCAAATCAATTATCTCGGATAGAGGTCTGCAATTTGCAGCACAAATGATGAAGGAGTTAAATCAAATGTTGGGGATTTCAATGGACTTGTCCACTGTGTTCTATCCACAAACTGATGGACAAACTGAATGGATGAATCAGGACTTGGAACAGTTCCCGAGGATCTTTGTAGACCATAGACAAGAAGATTGGTCTGGGTGGCTGTCTATTGCCGAATTCAGCTACAATAATAAGATACAGGCATCAACAAAGCAGACACCATTTTTCGTGAACTATGGAAAACACCCACAAATGGGAATAGAGCCCAGACGAGAAGGAAGTCATCCAGCAGCAGAAGAGTTTGCTCAAAAAATGAAAGAAATACATGAGGAAACCCAGGTTGCTCTTCGAAAATTGCAAGATGAGATGAAGTTATATGCAGATTGACATCGGTCAGAAGTTCCTGAATACAAAGTTGGGGATAAAGTATGGTTGTCCACCAAAAATCTATGGTTGACAGACTGGCCAACCAGGAAATTAGCAGAACAATGGATTGGTCTGTATCCAACAAGAGAATTATTTCATCAAATGCTGTTGAATTAGGCCTCCCCTTCTCACAACAAATACACCCAGTTGTGAATGTGTCTCGAATACGTCCTTGGAAATGACCAATGAAAGGACAAAAAGCCCAACCACCTCCTCCCATAGAAATTGAAGGAGAGAAAGAATATGAAGTGGAAGAAGTGTTGGATGTACAATTAAAAAGGAACAAGTTGGAATATCTGGTCAGGTGGAAAGGATGCACCACAGAACATAATTCCTGGGAACCAAAGGACAATTTGAAAAATGCAAAAAGGAAAATAAAACATTTTTATGATAAAAACCCCGGAGCTATCAGAAGGCTTGACAAAGCCACCTTTGATGGTTTAGCTTTCAAAACATATGAAAACTTCACTGAATCCTCAGACAAAGCTGTGTCCAGAATTGATATCAATGCAGTAGCACCAGCTGCAGAATGGGAATGTAATTGGCAAAAGTGGAAAGGCAAGAAAGGCCTGGAAACCTTGGCAGAACCAGGAGAAGAGAAAGGACCATGTACTTGTAACATGTGTCTTCGACAACAGTTGCATGATATAGTGCAATGCACTGAAACAACTACTCAGAAACTCCAGGCCAAGTATGCTATGCCAGAAACACTGCCGTCACAGCCCTTATCCCCCATTATCAAAGAGATAGAGGAAGACAATTCATTGTCCATGATAGAGCGCAATGCGCTGAAAGACAACAAGGAAGTGTTACAGTTCTCTTTCCCCTTTGTTAACGGACTACATTTACTTGTTACAAACCCATAGTTACGCTTAGACATTATCTCCTTTTATAGCTACCTTTACCTTTCCTTTCTCAGATAGCTATGCTCTTTCCCCTTTAGTTCCTATTGTTTTCTCAACATATATAAACCCCACTCATGTACCGTAGTTCCTTAGTTCCAACTTAGTCAAATCTTATCCATAACTTGAACACTCTTTTGCTCATCACCTCAACCGCTCTCCTCGCTCTCTCTCTAGCCTTCGTCATCATCAGACTTAGTGCCTAGAACCCTCGTCCAGTGATTGGGAACAGACCAAGACTCTGTTTGTCGCTGTAGACTTGGACGCTGAACAACGTTGTGGACATCAACCATAACATAAGTTGGAACTCAGGACCAGCTCAGGGTATCACCCCTAGCTGACACCATTGAGACCCACAGCTCTCAGGAATGACCCCCAAACGGATCCGTCACCTATAAGGGGAAATACTACCTTGGATGACAAGAAGTTTTTCTCTACCAACGAACCTGGTACTTTGTTACAGAAGGACGGAAACAAAACGAACCAGTCCCAGACAAATATTTTTCAGGAGACTTCTACTCAGGAGCCTTTGAATTCGATTTACCCGATCAAATCTACCTAGACTGGGGTAGTGAAGTACAAGGAGAACCACTCTACCTTGTTAAGGAACCAGAAAACGAACCAGGAAGGACCCTCTATAGAAAATTCTTAGGGGACAGCAACTGATACGGAATCACAGCTAGCCTTTTAGCAGAGTGGGAGGAATTACTACGAATTGAACAAGCCAAGCTTGAGGAAAACCCATTTGATACAGATTACTCGAAACAAGGACCACTGTTAGGAATCCATCCTAACACATCTTTTTCTTCTTTTTATCTTGCTAGTGGTCTGGGACCACTCTGGGACATCTATACATGATCTGGGATCATGGAAGAGACTATAGGAACACTTCGCGTGGGTTAGCGCATGGGAGCACTCACTAGAAGACGAGATGATGGTTGGTTGGGCCAACCACCTACATATTAGGAAAGAGATCGCAACCCTGGGTGGCAGTGCACGCGGATCACATCAGCGCATCAGTACATCACCCCAATAAGGCATGGGATCAGCGGCAATGCTCAACAGCTTAATATGGCAACAGCAACTCCCTGTTGGGGATCGCGGGAGGCCTGTGAGCAGTATGCCTCATGGAATAGGGCCCAGACGGAGACTGTGGGAACGCCAGGCTGAGGGGAAGGTTCTAGGCCATGGGCGCATGTGGAACTGTCAAGGGCGCACAGCATCACTAAAGATAGATGAAGTCCAGAAGCAGCGCTCAAGGGTCTGGAAGCAGCGCTCAAGCAGTATGAGTCACTGAGGCTGTAGAGGTGCCGGTGGGAAGGGTTGCAAGGGGTCTTAGTAGAATAGTATATAAGACCAGCTGTAGGTAGTCTTGGTTCCCCAAGACTTAAGATAGTTTATCTTACGCTCATTGTATGGGCATTAGATTCTGTCTAATGTAGTCCCAATTACATTCCTTCTCTCTGTTCTTATCCTCCTCCCTTCTCTGCGAGGCTTGTGGGTTTGTGTTGAGCGTGAGCTCGTAACATAATCTTAAGTCTTTGTGCCACACCCCTCATCATGAATCACAGCAATGAGCCCATCCCCCTCATTGCAGATCACAGTGACAAAGAGTTAAAACCTGCTTCAAACCTATCGCCTGACCTCACACACATCGCACCATGTGCCTGTGGGCAGCCTCGAGGATCTAGGCGACTTCGACACCAACAACAGATAGACTCATTTGACCGTTGTCAAGTGACTACTACCACTTATGGTTACTGGCAACAAAATAGTATTGAACGAGAGCTTGGAGCGTGCTGTAGTCGACCGGGCAGGGTCTTGCAGGCACCAGCATCAGTACTACGGAAAAGACAGTGGAACTGTTGAAGAAAACCATTTGGCATGCCATGTATCAAGGGTGTACAGTCTAGAGATACCAATCACGTATCGGATCTATTTGATCTGAGCACGAGGACACTCTAGTGAAGTCCCGGGCATCATGTCATCTGGTCAGTTGTTGGAATTAAATCGAAGACTCAAGTGTGGGTGCGTTATTGACCACATTGAGCTGTGGTTGTGTTAGGAAGCACAATCACTGATGAAAAGGCAGCATCCCTCCTGTCTAGGAGGCGTCACTACGTTTTAGGATAAGCCGAAGGAAGAGATTGATTGCTGGTGGAGCGCCCAGGATCAATTGAAGATGAAGGAAAGCAGATGTCAACTGCTGTAACAAATGGACATAGTTCTAGTCACCACGATCATTTAGTGGAAAGGAAAGGATCTGATGCAGCCCCAGTAGTTGTTGCAATATCCAGGGACACAAGAGTCACACATGGCTCCTCACGCAGTAGAGCGATAAGGTGATGAGTGTAATAATGGATCACTTGGGCAATATTGGTTGAGCGCTTGGATCATTTTGGACCAATGGAAAGATGGATGCCAGAGAAAAGAACATCGCCACGCAACAGTCAGTTGCAGAATGCAGAAGCCACCTGCAGAACAAATGAGGCATACATCATTGCATCAGGGGGATGGCCCTGGATAAGAAACCATCAAGGAGGGTTGAATGGATCGGCATCAGGATCATCAGCCAAGGAATGATAGCGCCAGTAAAAACTATCCTAGGAACCGGGGTATTAGAAGTCAAGAGAACCCTGAAGGGGCAACCTGAGGGGAAGGTTGTCTATGATCATTGTCGTTAGGAGTGCGACATTAAAGATAGACTCTAGAACAAGGACAAGGACACCATACCAGCGTGTGGGTCACAATTGCAAGAAACCCAGTAAGGCGCTGGGATATCAAAAGCATGGTTCTCTTTTCAACTTGGCAATGGACAGTAACTTACATGTTATGTATGAACAACTCAAATTGTCAAGTCCATCATCAACCGGGTTGATCACGTGCCATCAGGGAGGAGTTAGCCGAACTGGTTAGATCAACATCGACTTCGGGCGATTCGAGATTCTAGATGGTAGCCTCTTTGTAGGCTATTGACTATTGTGTCTCAACATGGAGCTGGATATCTCCTTAAAAGGTCTACTGGTTGGGAACACTCCAGTTGGAAAAAAGTGCAAGTATGAATGATTGCCAGAGATGGATCATGACCCAGCGGACAGATTATCTTGGCAATTATCTCGTCAGGAAGGATTTCAAGGAACAGAAATTCCTTCAGTGTTTTATGGTGGAAATGCAGGCGCCAGTAAAAGACCGCAGTATTTGGGAGCTATTCAAAGTTAGAAAGTGAATAGCAAAAGTGGCGGGCAATTTAATTGGCATAAGAAGGAGTCTGGAAACCAAGGATAGGAGCAGGACAATGCTCTCTTTTTCATAAGAGATGATATTCAATGCATCCAAGAAAAATCTGCGGAATTACAGGACTAGAGTTGCCGGGAACAGTTGCAGTCACAGGAACAGGGCAGAGACTAACTGCCAGAACAAAGTTGCCAGCTGAAGGTTAAAAGCTGAAGGAGTAACCACTCAGGTCCATCAGGATTGACAGGAGTAAAAGTTGATCAAGTAAAGGATGGGATCAGGCCTGAGGGGAAGGTTGACTCATTATTGGCAAAGATCAGAAGATCATCAGAGTCATAAAGCGATGACACCCCTTGATTAAGGGTGGGATGATTTATGTGGAAAAATCCTGGACAGTTGGGAAGTCCACTTAGGTTCAATCGATGAGGAAAAAGGTTTTGTTGCTACACATACATCAGTGGCTGTATGCACAGACCAAGAACTCAGGAAAGAATACATGGACAAAAGGAAATTGTCAGCAGAGGATTACTGGAGCTATACAGGAAATTTAGCAGGAAAACAGAAAGGGGTTGCCACCTTATAGCTATGGAAATACCGAAAATCGTGGAATTTTTTTTTTCCTTTCCTCAATGTTACTCACTCACCCTTCTCTGTGGGGGGCGGGGGGTTTTGGTAGGATGGCTGTGTTGTGGCTGTCCTCCTTGGTGTCGGCCAGCCTTCACACACCATCTGTCGAATGTGTCTGGAATCCACATTTTGAGGTGAAGGTAAAGAGGGAAAAGGAGACAAGATGAATGGAGGCAACCCGAGGGACTCCAAGGGCTTGCTGAACGAAGTGTGAGGCAAGACGAGGAGGACTGAGGATTGCAGAATGAATGAGTCTCCGTTAACCCTCCGAAATAACGGCCCAAGGGAAAATTTAATTTTTTCCGCCATTTGATTTTTGGGATCCAAACCCAGTAAGGCGCTGGGTCATCAAAAGCGAGTCAAGGAGAAGTGCTGAGTTACCAGGGCATTTGTCATCCAGTATGCGCTGGGTTATCAAAAGCAAGTTAAAGTCTATGACAGTGGGAGCCTTAAGCGAAGGCACTTAGGAAAGGTTGCTTAGGAAGAGCCGAGAGGATCGCAGTCAGGATGATTGGATCAAGTGCCAGAGGAGCAGACCAAGAATTTGTCAAAAGTCATACGATGTCCAGTAGGGGGCTGGAGTATCAAAACTCAACCAAAGCAAACTTGATGGATTAGTAGGAATCCGCATATTGGGATATGGATTCTTCTATGGAAATCAAGAAAGCCAATAGACCGACGTCCAAAGGTCTTTAAAGAACAACAGTTAAGAAGTGGGGCAACAGGGCTAGTTGCACGCTGGCTTCTTGGGACAAGAAGCCTTGAGGAGAAGGTGATGTTAGGAATCCATCCTAACACATCTTTTTCTTCTTTTTATCTTGCTAGTGGTCTGGGACCACTCTGGGACATCTATACATGATCTGGGATCATGGAAGAGACTATAGGAACACTTTGCGTGGGTTAGCGCATGGGAGCACTCACTAGAAGACGAGACGATGGTTGGTTGGGCCAACCACCTACATATTAGGAAAGAGATCGCAACCCTGGGTGGCAGTGCACGCGGATCACATCAGCGCATCAGTACATCACCCCAATAAGGCATGGGATCAGCGGCAATGCTCAACAGCTTAATATGGCAACAGCAACTCCCTGTTGGGGATCATGGGAGGCCTGTGAGCAGTATGCCTCATGGAATAGGGCCCAGACAGAGACTGTGGGAACGCCAGGCTGAGGGGAAGGTTCTAGGCCATGGGCGCATGTGGAACTGTCAAGGGCGCACAGCATCACTAAAGATAGATGAAGTCCAGAAGCAGCGCTCAAGGGTCTGGAAGCAGCGCTCAAGCAGTATGAGTCACTGAGGCTGTAGAGGTGCCGGTGGGAAGGGTTGCAAGGGGTCTTAGTAGAATAGTATATAAGACCAGCTGTAGGTAGTCTTGGTTCCCCAAGACTTAAGATAGTTTATCTTACGCTCATTGTATGGGCATTAGATTCTGTCTAATGTAGTCCCAATTACATTCCTTCTCTCTGTTCTTATCCTCCTCCCTTCTCTGCGAGGCTTGTGGGTTTGTGTTGAGCGTGAGCTCGTAACAACCACCCCCATCTCCAAAACCCAGAACTCCGAGTAGAACCCCTACTCCTGAACCGAAACCAATCACCAGAACACCAACCCCCGAACCACCAATTAACCCCGAACCACCGATCACTCCTGAACCAAGAATGGCGTCTGAAACCAGTACTAGCTCTAAAGGAGATATCAAACCGCAGCCTATACGACCTTTTACAGGCAAACGAATCGAAGCAAGGTCATTTCTAGGACAGCTTGAGGATTACTTTACCCTCAATGAACAGAACTATGAAGGAAAAGATGAGAAGAAAGTCAGATATGCGCTTGCATGCATGGGACCAGAACTAGATGACTGGAAAACTATTATCCGAAGCGAATTGAATGACAACAGAGGCAGTACCACAGCCACGTTCAAATGGAGCAACTATGAAGCATTTGAAACACGTTTCATCAATGACTGGGGAGAAGTCAACAGCGCCCTTCGAGCCCTGAACAATCTATCCAAATTGAGAGTTGGAAACGGCATTTCAGTCCCAGAATACATCAGAAAATTTTGCATGGATATAGGAACCTCTGGACTCACTGGAATACCTGCTCAGTTGCAGGCATTTGTCAAAGGATTACCATTAGAACTTGCTAGGACGATCTTACAGGACCAAAGGAAGATTAAGACGATGCAAGAAGCCTATGATAAGGCTGAGGATCACCATAACGCTTGGGACATGACAGGACAAGGAAACAGGAGAACCAATGATGGATCTGGAACATGTTCCAATTGAAACAACAACCGATCCGGAGCAATCAGAGCTATAAATACCACGACTCCTAGCCGATTGACAGATGATCAAAAGGAGGAATACCGAAAGACTGGCAAGTGTTTCAGATGTGGAACACAAGGACACATCTCCAGGAACTGCCCGAAACGCAACAATGCGTCTTCATCCAGGTCTTCTTATCAGAATAAGGCTGTCCGTTCCGTCACTGAGGAACAACAGAAGGAAGAAGACGAACCAGTGAAGAAAATTAGAGCAATCTTTTCAGCAATGTCTACTGAAGAGAAGAATGCCCTCTTAAACGAATTCGAAAACGAGGGTTTTTAGTTAGGAAGCGTCACTCAGCGGTTGGCCCTTCCTTATTATTGAGATCTGAACAGTTAGCGCTTGATTCTGTAATAGTATTATCCAACAATGACAAGCGCATTTTGTTAACTATCAAATCAACTGATTTACCCACTGGAACATCTGCCCTAATCGATTGTGGAGCAGAAGGAAACTTCATAGATGAGGGAGCAGTGAAAGAGCTCAGGAAAGAACGACTTAAGAAACCAATCAAAGTCAGAAACGCAGATGGAACAGTAAATGCGAAAGGAATGATCACACATCGGACCAAAATATGCTACATGATCGAGGGACAGCAGTTTATCAATTGGTTCTGGATCACTAAGCTAGGCAATCAACAAATGATTCTAGGAATACCTTGGTTAGAAGAAAATAATCCGATCATCAACTGGCGAGAGAAATCTCTGAAAATTGGAGACCTGGACACGTTGCCAAAAGCAATCTGGCAGCTAGCCCTTGACTCCCAGCAATGGGGCGAGGATGACTATTGGATTCGAGTTAAAACATCGGCATCACAGGAACTAGAGCATAGGTTAAAGAAAGACGAACCATCCACCACTCTACCTACAGAATATGAGCAATGGCGCACCATCTTTGACAAGAAGGCATCAGAACGCTTCCCATCCAGTTGACTGTGGGATCACGCAATCAACACAAAGGAGGGTTTTGTCCCAAAAGCTAGTAAACTTTACCCTCTATCGGTCAAGGAACAAGGACTGTTAGACGAATGGATTGATGAACAACTCAAGAAAGGATACATTAAACCATCTACATCACCGCAGGCGTCGCCATTCTTCTTTGTAGCAAAGAAAGAAAGTGGAGCACTCCGACCCTGTCAGGATTACCGATACCTGAATGAATGGACCATCAAAAACGCATATCCCCTTCCCCTTGTTTCCGATCTCATGACTAAATTACGAGGCGCCAAGTATTTTACCAAACTAGACCTCCGATGGGGATACAATAATGTTCGAATCAAGAAGGGAGACGAATGGAAAGCAGCCTTTATTACCAATCAAGGGCTCTACGAACCAACAGTAATGTTCTTTGGATTATGCAACTCGCTGTCAACCTTTCAAACTATGATGAATGAGTACTTTAGCAACATGATCAATGAAGGATGGCTGATCATTTACATGGATGACATGTTAATCTGTGCAGAAACACTAGAACAACTGGAGGAGTGGACAAAACAAATTTTACAACGGTTACAAGATAACGATTTATTCCTGAAACTTGAAAAATGCAAGTTCGCCACACAGGAAGTCGAATTCCTAGGAATGATCATCACTCCTGGATGCATTCAGATGGACCCAATAAAGTTAGCAGGGATCGCCGATTGGCCAGTTCCTACCACAGTCAAACAAGTCCAATCATTCCTCGGATTTGGGAACTTTTACCGATGTTTCATTGGAAATTTTGCTGCCATCGCTAAACCACTTACCAACCTCACTAAGAAAACAGAACCGTTTGACTGGACCACTGAACGGAACAATGCTTTTGAAATTCTGAAGAAACAATTTGCATCTATGCTGGTATTATTAATGCCAGATCCTACTCGACCCTTTATCCTTCAAACCAATGCATCGAATAAGGCAATAGGAGCAGTCTTGAAACAAGCAGATGAAACAGGATCTCTACATCCCTGCGGATTTATCTCACATGCATTAACACAAACAGAACAGAATTACCAGATCTATGATCGAGAACTCTTGGCAATTATCAAAGGATTGATGACCTGGTGACATTTACTACACGGATCACCCCACACCACTATAGTTCACTGCGACCACAAGAATCTGTCCTACTATCGAACCGCCCAACGCTTAATGCCCAGACAAGCTAGATGGTCATCCCTATTATCAGAATTTGACCTACGCATTGAACACGTCCCTGGAACAAAAATGTTTGAAGCTGATGCCCTATCCCGATGCCCTGATCATATGGGAAACAGCGAATTACAAGAAGACATTATAGTCCTACCAGAAGATCGTTTTATTCGTCTTATTGCAGAAGATCTAGTCACAGAAATTCAGAAAGCTATGTCAAAAGACGATTTTGGACGCATTCTAATTGAGGTTATCACCACGCACCATGCCCCACCAATCAAATCGAACATACAAGATTGGTCTTATACCAATGGCATTGTTCACTATCTCGGAAAAACTTACATCCCTGACCAGGACGGATTACGAACCAAATTAATTAAGGAAACGCACGAGGCACGATCATCTGGTCACCCTGGATGATTAAAGACCCTTGAACTCCTTAAACGCGACTACTGGTGGCCTGGAATGTTCAAACATGTCAGGGAATGGATAGAAGGATGCGCTCTCTGTCAGCAGATGAAGATTAACACACACCCAAATGTACCAGCCCTTCACCCAATTCCGTCGAAAGCAACCCGCCCCTTTCAGCAAGTAACCCTTGATTTCATCACTGATCTACCTCTTTCCGATGGCTTTGACTCGATCCTGGTCACAGTGGACCATGGTCTTACAAAGGGGGTAATTTTCACACCTTGCAAGAAGACAATCGATGCACTCGGCACTGCGGAACTTTACATCTCCGAAATTTTCAAACGGTTTGGCCTACCCAACATTCTAATCTCAGATCGAGGACCACAGTTCTCTGCAAAAGTATTTCAGGAAATACGAAAAGCATTAGGAATCGATCATAGAATGAGCACAGCCTACCATCCCCAAACCGACGGAGAAACAGAACCAGTCAACCAGGAATTAGAAGTCTACCTTCGAATGTTCTGATCCAATGAACTGCATCTATGGAAACCGCTTCTCCCAATAGCCAAGTTTGCTCACAATAACCGACATCATGACACTATCAAAACTTCCCCATTCAGACTAATGTATGGAACGGACCCTGTTGCGCTTCCCACAGCTACTACGTGAATGACCACACCAGCAGCAGAGGAGCGCCTTCAGTTCCTAAGGAAAGCCAGGGAAGAAGCACTAGCAGCACATGAACTAGCAAGACAACTAGTGGCAAGACGATGCAAGGACAAAGCAATACGATTTGAAAAGGGTACCAAAGTATGGCTTGAGAACCAAAATCTTCACATACCATATCAGTCTAGAAAGCTAGCACCAAAACGAGAAGGACCCTTCGAAATCGAACAAGTGATGGGACCAGTGACATACAAATTGAAACTCCCGAAACAATGGCGCATTCACCCTGTGTTTCATACGTCACTCCTTACCCCGTACAGGGAAACGACTGCGCATGGACCGAACTATGTGAAACCACCCCCTGATCTCGTAAATGGACAAGAGGAATTCGAGGTAGAGGCAATTCTAGCTCATAGGAAACGAGGTGCAGGCTACCATTACCTGGTTAAATGGAAAGGCTATGGATCGAATGACAATTCTTGGGAACCCGCTTGCAATCTTGCAAACACCACGGATATCCTATCAGAATACCAACAACGCCGACACCTCTGAACCATGACTCAATACAGAAACCGCCACGTCTTGAAACAAAATTACCACTATACAAAATGGAACTGCTCAACACTCTCTCGATACACTATAGCTCTTAAAGAAAAGACCGTCTACACCCACATACAATACCTCCCCTTCCGACACGCTCCTAGGGCACCAAACCCACCAGGAAAACTCACCCGAACCGTGGCGTTAGTCACACGATACTATCGCACCCCTCGACTTGATCACCGTCACCAAACGAACCCTTCAGGAACAACAGAGTTCCCTTGCAATACCATCCAGAATTTGAAAAGGGCACCAAAGTATGGCTTGAGAACCAAAATCTTCACATACCATATCAGTCCAGAAAGCTAGCACCAAAATGAGAAGGACCCTTTGAAATTGAACAGGTGATGGGGCCAGTAACATACAAATTGAAACTCCCGAAACAATGGCGCATTCACCCTGTGTTTCATACGTCACTCCTTACCCCGTATAGAGAAACGACTGCGCACGGCCCGAATTATGTGAAACCACCCCCTGATCTCGTAAATGGACAAGAGGAATTCGAGGTAGAGGCAATTCTAGCCCACAGGAAGCAAGGCGCAGGCTACCATTACTGTCATGACCGACTAAAAAGCTTCGGCTTTTTCACTAAGTCATTTCACTTTTATTATTTGTTTTCTTCATATTATATAAACATATGCTGACTAAGCAGGCGCCTATCGCTTGGCGCTTAGATAAAAGCCGTAGATAAGATACCGGAGCTCGGCGCTGATGACTCATTACCATTACTACATGCGCAGTCGCCTTACTCATACGGTACTATATTTAGAGTAGGGCTTAGGGTAGTGCACAGACCACCTGTCGTAGTATATAAGGAGTGCAATTCAGCACCCAGAGTCCTCAGTTGAGTTCTCTCGGGTTTATTCCCTCCTCTCCTCTCCTCTCCTCAGTTCTCTGTTGGGGCTCCTAGGCGTCACGCCGGGGGGGTTCCTGATAGTAGAACTCGACTACCTCTCTAGCAGCCCCAACGTTTGATATACCCGGACCACAGGGTTAAGTGGACGAGAACTGGGGGATTGATACAGTCGTACGCCGACTATAAAATTGCGGTACCGGTTGCCAGACACCGTTCAAAACTGCGCACCTGTGGCCCTGCCTCGTGGCCCTCGACTAACTTGGCATTACGTTCCCGGTCTACGCAAACCGAAGTACCTAACCCGGTAGATAGGGTCACCTGTGCACAGGAAACCAGTGCCGGATTTGTCACACGATACGTGACACGTATCTAGGGACCAGCCTCACCAGCCCCCTAGCGCGTTAAATTGCCCTGGTCTAGGCCTCTGAAGGCTATATATTTAGTTTACGTATTTACCCTTTTTCCGTACCCCTTGAGAGTAGCCACCGCTTGGTCACGCGCTCTTGAGAAAGACCCGCACCCGTACGGTGTAGTGGTAACTGGACAACCGTTTGGACCCAGTTTAGTTAGACCCTTCATCCATAAATAAAACCAAGTAGTCAGTAAAGTATATTGTAGTACTGCAGGGGTGGTTGCAGACCCTGAGTACACGTTTCCATATCTACGTTCCCAAGTAGGTGACAGGCCAAGACCTCCCTCACCTTTACAAGATAGGAGACACAAACAATAACAATACTTTTTGGGATGCCGTCACAGGCGATCTTGATCCAAACGACGCGGGTTTTAGTTCCTCTGAAGGAGAATCTACATCATCATCATCATCACATTCCACAAACTCTATCACAGAGGAACCACACCAGTGGGAAGCAGCACCGTTTCCCATCTTAGTACCAAATCCAGCTACATTAAATCCAAACCTACTTTTCAACTCCGACGCAGATTTCATCGGAGAACCCGCACCACCGTTTTCATCACCACCACCCCCGCTTACACCTTCACCTACATCGCCACCGCCAAACTATCACAGTATGGCGGCGCCCCAAGAAATGACCTCAGCAGAACTGCTGAACCTCCTCAACGCGCAAGCCGCGACCATCCAAGCCCTCCAGAACCAGCTGACACAGCTACAAGCAAATGCTGCACAGGCCGCCGCGGCCGCAGCGGAACATCCTCCTCCCCCCGCCAACATTGTTAACATACCGCCAGGGACGGTATTCAATATTCCCGGGACCGGAAACGGCGGAACATCTAGAATAGATGTAGCCAAACCTCCGGTCTTCTCCGGAAAAATGTCCGAAGTGACAAATTTCATAAACGCATGCAGGTTGTACATTCAATTGAAGATGCCGGAATCTGATGAAGAAGAACGGATCTTATTGATCATATCGTACATGACAGAAGGCTTTGCCGCAGATTGGAAGGACAATCTGTTGGAGCAAATGGCCAACGATGAAGAAGGAATTCCGCAAACGGCGGAACAATTATTCAGGCAGATCAGAAGAGATTTTGGTGACACTGATGAGCAGTCATCAAAGATCTCGGAAATGCGGACCATGACGCAAGGGTCCAGTACGTGTGAAGAACACGTACAAAAGTTTAAAAAGGTATCACGAGGCACCGGGTACCTGGGAAGAGCTCTTATTGAGGAGTTCAAACGAAGTTTGAATACCGGACTCCGTAAAAGGATAATGGAGGCCGATGAAGTACCTGAGACCATTGAAGGATGGTATCAAAAAGCAGTAAGATTGGATCGCCAGTGGAGACAGGCGAAAGCCGAGGAGAAGTACTACTCCTCGCGGACCAGTAACTCCGCCAATAGGAGTGAAGGAGCATCCAAAGGCCCGGATACGGCAAAGCCGGTAGCCCCTGCCCAGCCAAAACCCCGATGGAAATTCGGATCGGGATCAGCGAGTCAGGGACGATTGGGAGCTGGAGCCTCCGCGAGTTCAAGTAGTACGGCAAATCGGCCGGACCCTAACGCAATGGACGTCGATCAAAACCAAAGACCACCACTCCGCTGTTACAAATGCGGCAAGATCGGACACATTTCTAGAAACTGCAGATCAGGACTTGACATTCGCACAATGACGTTTGACGAAATGAAGGAGTACTTCAAGAAAGGAGAAGAGAATTTAAAAGAGGAAGAGAGTCAGTAGGTCCCGTACTAGACTCTCGAAATAGATACGCTGTACTAGATAGATTAGATAGTGCACAGCCCCTTGATATAGCGCTTAGCGCTGACCGGGTTGATGCAAGGACCATCTCGGAAGTCTCAAGGACTTCTGGGACGTCCCCGCAAGAGGCGAACTCCCAGGTGAAACACCTTGATATAGCGCATGGCGCTGAAAGTGTCACTCCCAAGGAGTGCGGCAGGGCAGCTAAACCTGTGCTTGATTCCTCATTACGAAATACAGTAGTACAAGTATCTACAAAGGGACAAAAGGACTTAAAAGGAAAGCAGCGTGATATAGCACCCAGCGCTGAAACTGCTTGTCCCAAAAGGATGTTGAAAAAAGGAGAAAAGGAATTTTTAGTTAGAACCATAGGACGGAAGGATGAAATCTTAATGGAGATCGGGTTGGAAAGGTTGGACACCCATGAACAAACTCAACAAACCGCGTTGCTCGATTCAGGAGCAACAGGAATGTTCATG
The DNA here is from genome assembly GCA_023014395.1 of Amanita rimosa. NCBI lineage: Eukaryota > Fungi > Basidiomycota > Agaricomycetes > Agaricales > Amanitaceae > Amanita > Amanita rimosa. The sequence goes on from JAEBUO010000079.1 coordinate 48,265, forward strand.
CATGCGGCATATGCGAAAAAGATGGGCTTTAAATTAATACCCTTGGAACGCCCCATTCAAGTTCAGAATGTGGACGGAACAAATAACGAAGGAGGAATGATCACCCATGAGGTTGATCTTCTTTTATCTTATCAAGGGCATAAGGAACGAGCCACCTTTGAGATATGCGAGCTGGGGAAGACCAACGTAATCATTGGATCCACATGGTTACGAAAACATAACCCTGAAATCAATTGGGAGACTGGTCAAGTCAAGTTGACACGGTGTCCACGGAGCTGTGGACATAGGCAAAGGGAGTGGACCAAGAAGCGGGAACAGAAGGTCCGATCAGCGGAACACTGGCGTGTTCTGGAATATCTGTGGGAACAGGAGAAGGAATTAGACTTCGCGCATTGGCTCGAAGAAAAGGAGGAAAGTGAGAAGCATCTCACGTACATGGAACAAATGAAACACCCGGGTCAATACAAGTATGGGGATAAATACCCATTCTTACCCATGTTTCCATCACCCGCCGGATCAAAGGCTGGATCAATGAGACATGTGCGAGAGTTGGCAAAACTCACAGCTAAAGAGATGGTACCTGCACAATACCATCAATACCTCAAGATCTTCGAGAAAGGAGCATCAGAACGCATGCCGGCTAGAAAGCCTTGGGACCATGCAATTGATACCAAACCAGGCTATCAGCCCCGGAAGGGAAAAGTTTACCCCCTATCCCCAGATGAGCTTCAAGAAGTACGGAACTTTGTGGATGACCAATTGGCAAAAGGGTATATCCGGCCCTCCAAATCACCACAGACGTCACCCGTCTTCTTTGTAAGCAAGAAAGACGGAAAGAAGCGGATGGTTCAGGACTACAGATACCTGAATGAATGGACGGTTAAAAATAACTATCCATTACCCCTAATATCTGAACTCGTAGATCGAGCAGGCAGTGCCAAATACTTCACTAAGCTAGACCTTAGGTGGGATTATAATAATGTACGGATCAAAGAAGGCGACGAATGGAAAGCAGCATTTACTACTCCCGAGGGTTCTTTTGAACCAGTAGTAATGTTTTTTGAACTAACCAATTCGCCGGCCACCTTCCAAGCAATGATGAATGACATTTTCCGCGATATGATCAACGCAGGAAAAGTCATTGTGTACATTGATGACATACTCATCTTTACTAAAACAAAAGAGGAGCATGACGCAATCGTACAACAAGTCTTGCAACGTTTGAAAGAAAACGATCTGTATGTAAAACCAGAAAAATGTGTGTGGTGTGTGGAAGAAGTTGAATTCCTGGGCGTCGTTTTAGGACCCAAAGGAATCCAAATGGACACAAAGAAGGTCGAAGCTATTATTAGCTGGCCCACCCCTTCTTGTGTCAAAGACGTACAAAGGTTCCTAGGCCTAGCCAATTACTATAGGCGCTTTGTTCAGGACTTCGCTAAAATCGCACGGCCACTACATGACCTGGTCAGAAAAGAAAAAACATGGGAATGGACGGAGGTCCAAGAAAAGGCTTTCAAAAGCCTAAAAAAGATATTCACGGAGCAACCTTTATTAGTTGCCCCGGATTCCGATAGGAAGTTCAGAGTAGAGTCAGATGCATCAGATTATGCTACGGGTGGCGTCTTATCTATGCTCTGCAAAGATGACAAGTGGAGGCCTGTGGCCTACCTATCAAAGTCGCTCAATGATACTGAGCGCAATTATGATGTCCATGATAAAGAAATGCTAGGCATCATGCGTTGTCTAGAAACTTGGCGTCATTATCTAGAAGGAGCACGTGAACAGTTCGAGATATGGACTGATCACAAAAATCTCGAGTACTTTATGAGTGCAAAGAAGTTAAATCGCAGGCAAGCCAGATGGGCCTTGTACCTTAGCCGGTTTAATTTCGTGTTGCATCATAAAGCTGGTGTGACTATGGGAAAGGCCGATTCTCTGTCCAGGAGGCCAGACCATAAAAAGGGGGTAGATGATGACAACAAGGACATCACACTCCTAAAACCGGACTTTTTCAGAATTTCTGCACTACGTCATGGGCACGTTTTCATCCATAGCTCAGAAAAAGAATTATTAAACAAAATTCGACACTCTGAAGCACGTGATGAAGCAGTAGTAAAAGCAGTAGAAGCCATGAAAAAGGCTGGTGTCAAAACACTAAACGCTCGAGAATGGGAGATGGAGCAAGGACTTATCCTCTGGCAAGGAAAAGTCTATGTACCTAAGGATGAGAAATTGCGGATAGAGATAGTCCGCCTACACCATGATACGCCCATTGCTGGACATGGAGGACAGTGGAAGACGATTGAACTCGTCACGAGAAATTACTGGTGGCCTGGAATCACCAGATATATTAAAAAATATGTTAGTGGATGTGACAAGTGCCAGCGGAATAAAAACTTCCCGGAGCCTCCTGCTGGAAAGCTAATGCCAAACTCGGCACCAGCAAAACCCTGGACACATATTTCCGCCTACTTTATCACAAAATTACCAGAATCACATGGTCATAATGCAATTTTGGTAGTTTGTGACAGAATGTCAAAAATGGCGCACTTCATCCCCACCTCAGAAGAAACATCGGCGCAGGGATTAGCCACATTATTTAGGGACCATGTTTGGAAACTTCATGGACTCCCTGAATCTATAATCTCAGATCGCAGTCCACAGTTCGCCGCGCAAATGATGAAGGAACTGAATCAAATGTTGGGCATTAGCACAGACTTGTCCACAGCATTCCATCCACAAACAGATGGACAAACAGAACGAATGAATCAGGACTTAGAACAGTACCTGAGGATCTTCGTAGATCATAGACAGGAAACATGGTCTGGATGGTTAGCCATCGCCAAATTTAGCTACAACAACAAAATTCAGGCGTCCACCCAACAGACTCCATTCTTTGTCAACTATGGCAAACACCCCAGGATGGGAATTGAGCCCAGAAGGGAAGGAAGTCACCCGGCAGCATCGGACTTCGCCCAAAAAATGAAGGAGATCCATGAGGAAACCCAAGCAGCTCTGCTAAAATCGCAGGGTGATATGAAGCTGTACGCTGATAGACACAGATCTGACGCACCAGAGTACAAAGTTGGAGATAAAGTGTGGCTGTCAACCAAAGATTTAAGACTGACAGACCGACCAACTAGGAAATTAGTGGAAAGATGGATTGGGCCATACCCAATCAAAAAAATAGTGTCACCAAATGCAGTAGAATTGGATCTACCCTTCTCGCAACAAATCCACCCTGTGGTGAACGTCTCACGAATCCGCCCATGGAAACGACCAATGAAAGGGCAAAAGGCACAACCCCCACCGCCAATAGAGATAGACGGTGAAAAAGAATATGAAGTAGAAGAAATAATCGATGTACGATTAAAAGGAAACAAAATGGAGTACTTAGTCAGGTGGAAAGGATACACCGCTGAGCATAACTCCTGGGAACCATTGGACAATCTACAAAACGCGAAAAGAAAAATAAAAAACTTTTACGACAAAAACCCCGGAGCCATCAGAAGGCTTGACAAAGCAACCTTTAATGGGTTAACTTTCAGACCTTACGAAAACTTCACACAAACCTCAGACAAAATAGTGTCAAAAATTGATGTTAATGCAGTAGCACCAGCTGCAAAATGGGAGCAAAACTGGCAAAAATGGAAAGGAAAGAAGGGTCTAGAAATCCTTATAGAGCCAGGAGACGTGGAAGGGCCATGTCAATGCAACATGTGCCTACGTCAATCGCATGATATAGCGCCTCGCGCTGAAACGATTGAAGATCTCACCCCACCTTCCCGCCCACTCTCACCCATCATCGAGGAATTAGAGGAACCATCCATGATAGAGCGCAACGCGCTGAACGATGATGATGAAGTTTAAATTTGTCTGGAAGACAAATCCTAAAAAGGGGGTACTGTCATGACCGACTAAAAAGCTTCGGCTTTTTCACTAAGTCATTTCACTTTTATTATTTGTTTTCTTCATATTATATAAACATATGCTGACTAAGCAGGCGCCTATCGCTTGGCGCTTAGATAAAAGCCGTAGATAAGATACCGGAGCTCGGCGCTGATGACTCATTACCATTACTACATGCGCAGTCGCCTTACTCATACGGTACTATATTTAGAGTAGGGCTTAGGGTAGTGCACAGACCACCTGTCGTAGTATATAAGGAGTGCAATTCAGCACCCAGAGTCCTCAGTCGAGTTCTCTCGGGTTTATTCCCTCCTCTCCTCTCCTCTCCTCAGTTCTCTGTTGGGGCTCCTAGGCGTCATGCCGGGGGGGTTCCTGATAATTACCTAGTTAAATGGAAAGGCTATGGATCGAATGACAACTCTTGGGAACCCACTCGCAATCTTGCAAATGCCACTGATATCCTATCGGAATATCAACAACGCCGACACCTCTGAACCATGACTCGATACAGAAACCACCACGTCTTGAAACAAAATTACCACTATACAAAACGGAACTGCTCAACACTCTCTCGATACACTATAGCTCTTAAAGAAAAAACCATCTACACCCGCATACAATACCTCCCCTTCCGACACGCTCCAAGAGCACCGAACCCGTCAGGGAAACTCACCCGAACTATGGCGTTGGTCACACAATACTACCGCATCCCTTGACTTGATCACCGTCACCAAAAGAACCCTTCAGGAACAACAGAGTTCCCCTGCAATGCCATCCAGAATTATCTTCCCAAGTACTACAACCTACGATTCTCAACTGATGATCTACCTCCCTATAATAAGGATCCACCTGCCTACCCACTTCTAGCCATCAGAAGTAGTAACGTTTATGAAAGCGCTCATGGAAGACTACTATGTCCGGAAGAATATAAGCAGATGGACGAGATCACTAAACAGATACAGGAGTGTAGCGCACAAATTTGGTTAATTAACCGAAGAATCAGAATACCAGGAAGGCCTCGCATTCTTATGGAAGACATCCTTGATGAACTTCAATATTTGTCTATTGCTGGGAGAAGTAATAGCGGACATTATCAGGAGAATCAGAAGATTCTTAGTTACCCCAACAACAACACCAGGAATTCAACATCTAGATTCATTAACCAGGTTCATCACAGAAGAACAAGAACTCCTTACCGACCCTGACATTGAAGATCCGTTAGATATAGAAAGTTCGGATTCGGACATGGAAATCAGTGACCCAGAATAAGTATAAATTCTTCAAGTGTCACCACCTAATGCCAAACTCGCACCAACAAAAACATGTTCACCTTCTTTGCCCTCACTGCCTACTTCATCGTCCTGGCCTTCCTCTCCTGCGCTCATTGGCGCATCGACAAAACCGCCGCCGCTTTCTCGCCCTTCCTCGCCATCCCAGACCTCCCTCTCGAGGTCTTTATTGAAAACACCACCATCGTCCACTTTGAGGACGATGACCTCCATATCCACCCAGCCGACCTTCTTCCTCAAGTATACCCAGACGACCATCACCTTCCCCACTTTGCCCAGTTTGTAAAAAGGAACACCACGCTCACTGTTGTTGCCGACGCCTTGGCCGCCGCCACATGCTCCATCACCAACCTTTCCTCCGCCACCGACAATCTCACCGCCCTCACCCTCACTATTGATCCACATGAAATGACCTATGAGGAACGCGATTCCTTCCTTCGGAATGCACAAAACTTACATAGAGCTGCTGAAGCTCTCAGGTGGAAGGTAGAAATGTCGACAAAAGAACTAGACAACGCTGTCAAATGGGCTGAGTCTAGGACGGATCATGGTTGGACAACTTCTGGCTGGTAGAAGTCGGTGACTTCTCGCATACAAAGGGGGTAATGTTACAGTTCTCTTTCCCCTTTGTTAACGGACTACATTTACTTGTTACAAACCCATAGTTACGCTTGGACGTTATCTCCTTTTATAGCTACCTTTACCTTTCCTTTCTCAGATAGCTATGCTCTTTCCCCTTTAGTTCCTATTGTTTTCTCAACGTATATAAACCCCACTCATGTACCGTAGTTCCTTAGTTCCAACTTAGTCAAATCTTATCCATAACTTGAACACTCTTTTGCTCATCACCTCAACCGCTCTCCTTGCTCTCTCTCTAGCCTTCATCATTGTCAGACTTAGTGCCTAGAACCCTTGTCCAGTGATTGGGAACAGACCGAGACTCTGTTTGTCGCTGTAGACTTGGACGCTGAACAACGTTGTGGACATGGACCGTAACAGGAAGTTTAAATTTGTCCAGGAAGCCAAATTCTAAAAGGGGGTACTGTCATGACCAACTGAAAACTTCATTTTTCACTAAGTCATTTTATATTCATTTTCTTCTTTATTATATAATACTGGCTGACTAAGCAAGTGCCTATCACTCAGCACCTAGATAACAGATAGGGATTAGATAAGATTAGATAGCAGATCATGGCAAGGATGAGTCAAAGCCTTGACTCATTGCACAGCCTGCACAGTATGTGCAGTGCCTTGCCGTTACCTCGTGTAGTGTATGCACAGACCATGTACTCAGGTATATAAGAAGTGCAACTAGCACCCAGAGTCCTCAGCCAAGTTCTCTCAGGTTTCATCCCTTCTCCACATCCTCCTCCTCCTAAGTCTACTAGTGGGGCCCTGAGTTGTCTCGACAAAGGGAACCTGATACTTGAAGAGTACATGAATGAGCTAGACTTGCTGAATTTCAATGATGTGGTACATATATATATGCACTAGATACATGTCAATCAAGCCAGACATGTTTGTGCTGATGCCTGTAGAGATGCTCATGGCATCAGACAAGGAGCTGAACCAGTACATGAGCATCAAATTGTATGTGCCATATCAAAAGGTGTCAAATGGGAAAACAAGTGCAACAGGAACTTAAGCAGCAGATTGCGGAACATATGGGCTGAGCTGAGGGCACTGAGAGAAGCCCAGTAAAAAATGGAAGGTAAGAAGGAATGGAAGAAGGCCAAGGCTGCTGCACTTGCAACTGGTGTGGAGGGAGGTGAGAATATGGTGGCAGAGGATGACAAGGCAAGGCACAATGGGAAGAGGAAGCACAACAAAATGGCATCCAGCAAAAAGTTGAAGTGCAAATGACTCAAAACTTTTCATTCTTGTCCTCTCTCTCTTGCTGTCACCCTCTCGACATCTCCTTGCCACTGTCACCCTGCTGTCACCCTCATCTTCACCTCTGCCCTCACCCTGCCATCACTGTCACCTCTGCCATCACTCCACCCTTGCCCTGGCACAACCACATTGTTTGCCTTGGTTGTGACACACTCTCATTCCATACACCATCAGAGGGCAGCTGAGTTGTGTCCATTACTCTATTCATATCTATGTACAAAATACACCATGTTCCAGGAAATAATAATACCTTCCTTGCTCAAGATTCAGGGCTCACTGATAGTGCAGCTTGATGCTCTAGTTCTCAGTCACTTCAGGTACTGTTGGCAGCTCCAAATTAATCAAAAGCTTTGGTTGCTCCAGAGTGACCAGGATGAGATGCCAAGGTCAGAAGTACTTGGGAACTCTGGGGAGAATCAGTCCATTCTCTTGAGCACTCCAATCAACTCACTGGAAAGGCAGTGGGCTCCCATCAAAAACTGGGATTGCTGATGTAGTCCTAACTAAAGTCCTAGACCTTGTATAGATGTTAGAGAGTGGCCCCAGACCACTAGAGAAATGAAACAAGAGATAATGCTAGGATGATGTGTTAAAAGATACATACAAAATGTATTCACTTAATACTCATCCGTTTCACTTCTTATCTTATCTTATCTGATCTCGTTTAATCAGTATCTTATCAGAGCATTATATAATCGTTGATTGGAGATTAGATAACGATTAACGGATTAGATATGAGCAAGATAATGAATTAATAGTGAATAATTAGTGTGTTTCATATTTAACTGTTATTATATTCAAGGTCTAGAACATCTATTGATAGAGATGACATCATAAAGCACCATATGATATCATCAGGTACATAATGAAGTCATAGTGACATCATTAAGATAACTATCAGTAGATAATGAAGTCATAAAGAACTTTATGATATCATATAGAACATATTGGAAGGAATATAATAAGACAAGGTACAGAATGACCTCATATACAGCAATGCGCAGCAATGCTCAGTCATCTGCTGTGCATGATACAGCAATTGCATTGCATTTGGATAGCTCTTACACAGCAATAGCTGTGTGTACATAGCCTCGTAGTTACTCCATTGGTAGAATAATGTGTATGTAAGCTAGGGTTCCAAAATGCATAAAAGGAGGGCATTCTGGATGACTGTCCCTCAGTTCCAAGAACTACAAGTCAACTACTAAGACTAACCAGTACTAAGATGTAAGTAGTTAATCCTTACTTAGTCACTGGTCCTGCGCTGCTCTCCCCTGATTTAACAGGTTATGGGCCCCGAGCGACAGCCTTGAAACGATGACTCTTGTCGTCGTTGGATGTTGACTGTGCCAAGGATGGAGTTTATGGATAGTGTACACATGTAATTTTATGTAGTTTTGTGTTTGATCTGCTAAAACCCCTCAAGAATATCAGATATACAATATGGCTCTAGGCCCTCTATTGGTCTGATGGGGTCCCACAGTGGATCGTGTGTATGTAGGTGTCTCCTCTTACTGATCCTTCCCACATTTGTCTAGCAGCTAACCCATGATCATGGGATAAATGATCCGCTTAATGGTAGCAGGGATACCATTTCAGTCACCCTTGTGGCTGACAGTGTGGGAGCACTGACTAAACATCTGGAGTGGCGCTTCTGAGTCGCCCTGTGTTGTGGAACACAGAAATCAAAATTCTCACATGGGCTGACTACCCCAAATAGTCATGGTTTTGACAGACCACACAATAAAACTGTCATGGATTTGGGGCCACCTCAGGGTGGATATCAGGGTCCAACCCCCTGTAAAGGCTTCGTGCACCCCCCATCGGCCGAGAGTTAATGCCCTTATCTCATTATTGGAGTTTTTGTCTCCATTTTCTTATTTTGGCTGCTAGATAGTATTCTTAAGGGTCGTGCTGAGGCGGACTTCCGTCATACACGCAGACTAATGTGGGGTGTCTAGACAACACTCATCACTAGATTAGGATCTCTGAGGAGATCACTTTAGAACACTGATTACATACACACATACACTAGATTAGTTGGTGGATTTTCGTATGCAGGGATTTGAAGGAGCCCCTGGTACAATCTTTGGCATAGCAACATTCAATGGCCTCAATAGGTCGTTTGCGTTGCTCGCAAGTTCATAACATGTTCAATCTGGAGGATTGCACAGCCTAAGATATTTTCCTCTTCTCATGTATCATTCGAGATTAGGAATTTTGGCTGACGCAATTTTTTCTAGATGTCTCAAGTTTTCACCACCGGATTCCTCAAGAATCAAATCACTTTCTCCTCCTACTTCCATAGCGCTAAATACAGAACCAAGTATATTAACGCTGGAGTTATTAGACGGGTTTTGTATCTTAACCCGTGGTTGGAGGGAGTTGATGTTGAAGATCTGATGGATAAATACGAATCAGATGACATGATTTTTGGATGCCCCTACAATCGTATTGGCAAGTTGGTCTGGTTGGCGAATTGCAGAGCTGGTTGGAACCATATCAAGAAAAACTCCGATGTTCGTGATATGTATCCTCCTATCAGCTGCACCACGCTACCCGTTGAAAAGATCGACTTGGCGCCGGAAGAATCTATCATGTCTTTCATTGAAAAATGCTATGACATAGAAGAATTCAGAATGTCTGATGATCCTCGTCCGAGGATGATTGGCGTTCGATACATTCATTCCTTTGATCCATACATGGAGAGCCATCAAGATACTCCTATTATCAAAGGGTCGATCTATGTCAGCGATGAGAATGAAGGCGTCGATTGTAGGGAGTTACTGAAGAGAGAAGAAGAAGAAGAAGAAGAAGTCGCCTATCTGGACACCTTTGTTCCAGACGAAGATATCGAGCTTGCAGAAGAAGATGCAGATGATGATGATGATGATATCGAAATCTCTGACATATCTGTACATGGTAGTCAACCGCCTGAAAAAGATGATGACTTACCATCTTTAAAGACGATTACAGATTCAGAGGAAGGCGCAGATGCAGATGCAGAAGGAGAAAATGAGGAAGACGTACATGCAGAGGAAGACGTATCCCTCCTCAAATATGAAGGTCCATCCATTTATCAATTAGGACCTAACGGCAAGCAAGGACCTCGCCTTGAGTCCCTTAAGGGACTAAAGAGTACCGAAATTAGCAATGAACTTGCTAAACGGAGACTCAGGGCTGAGAATGCTGTTTTCATATTAGATGGAAACATTTACCACGAGAGGAAGGATTACGAAAGAGCGCTAAACGAAAAGTCAGCCAAACGGCTGAATGAAATAATGGAGATGCGAAAATTGGTGGAGCTAGCCACCAATAGCAAAAATAAAGTGACATACCAAAATCAGCTCCTTAACTCTATAGCTGATCAATTGGTCATAGCAAACATCCATTGGGGTTCAACGAACCCAAACATTAGTGATGAAGAAAGAACTTCGTCACAACCCAATTTCGTTTTTGCGGCCGGGGAAAAGGTTATCCCCAGTAGAAGGAGAAAGGCCGGAACGTGCGCTCCGGTCATCCCCGGAGTTAACGCACCAACAGGATTAGTTGGTGGCGGAATATTACAAGGTCTGAATAAACCTTGTAATACTGCATGTACAGTAGTTGGCCCCTCAGGGGCAAATATGAGTTTTTTCACTACGTCTGATTATCCCAATCTGGATCCTGGAATGTTAGACGAATTCATTAAATCCAATACTCTACCAAACAGACAACCTACAGATGTTTGTTTCTCAGTCAATGGATATGAATTCATCTATGTACCAAAAGAAGTCTATGAAAAGTACTATCCAGATTCAGACTCAATATTCTCGGACTCAGACAAAGAAAAGGAAGATGATAACCCATTCGTTCCTCAACCAACTGACTCTAATAAAGAAACAACTGATCCTACCAATACTCCAGTTGACTCAATTCTTAAAGACCATGTTGATACTATTATCAAACGTCTTGAGAGAGTCTTTGCAAAGCAAAAGGTTGATGAATCTATGGAATGGATGGATCAACCTCCTAAAGCAGAATCCTCATTACCAAAAATTGAAACACCTCTTACTTTTGAACAAGAGGAATTTGGAATGCGACATTCAAATAATCTTGCTAGGGATTATGAAAATGAAGGATGGGGAAAACCAAAGCCCCATCACTTGAAATTCATTAAACAAAATTTTGCACCTAAACCTAATCGTGTTGAGCAATATAAGAATGAAATGGCTCAATATAAAGCTATGCGTCAAAATCAAGGAACTCCAAATCTCTTTGATACATGCAATAGTTATGATCAAGTAAAAGAACAACTTGATAAGAAAATGAATGATTATAGAGCCTGGAAAGAAGCTCAAGGTTTTGGTCCAGATAAAACCCCTATTCTCGATTATTTCAGATCTGCTGGAAGATTTGAAGAAGCACCATCTCAGGAGGAATCAAATAAGCCTAGATGGAATTCTGATACTCAACAATCTAATGCCTGGGTACCCAAATGGAAAAGGGACAGAGACAATAATCCTGATCTTAGTCGAAGGTCAGAAGAAGTTGTTTATCCCAAAAGAAGTACATCTCTGCCCAGATCAATTAGAAGAACCCCCAAGTTTCAGAATCTCCGTGCTTATATTCCATTCAAAAAGAATGTCGTGCCTCCTAAGAAGAATTTCTTCAAACAAGGATCATCATCTAGTAAATCTGACAAGAACATTCACACAAATTTCCAATTTCAAGCCAGAGAACAACAAGATAAATACCCTGCTTTTAATTTTTCAGTCAAATACAAAGAATGTGGTTTGACGAAGATTAAAAGACATACTAAAGACCATCCTATTTGGGAAAAGCCTGGATTATGTTATTTAATCCTCATGGATCCTCTTGTCTTAAAAGGATTCATATGGCCAACATATCCTACTCTAAAGGATATAGTTGCATTACCCAAATCTTACCGTCGAGATGTCCAGTTCTATTATCAAAAGAATGAGTCTTTGAAGTTGTTACACTTCATAGAACAACCTGGATCCAATGTCTCATGGTGGACTTTAGAAGATCTTGTTACGTCCTTTAACAGGCTTTCATCTTGGAAATGTGGAGGTTCAGATCCTGCTGAAAAATCAATGGAAAGATTGGTTACTGTCTATGGAGGCATAACTGATTACAAGAAGTGGAAAGATGTTCTCATTGCATACCTTCAAATGAAAGGTTATGAGAAATATCTCATTAGCACTAAACCACTATTACCAGCTGAACCAGCTAGTGGTGCTAGTCTTTCTGTTAGAACACTTTGGGAGTTGGAGTATAAAACCGCTTATAATGAAAGAACAGATTGGGATGAAAACATGAAGAAGTGTCAAGCCATTATCAAATTGGCTTTACAACCATCTCTCTGGACTTACGTTAAAGATACTCCACAGGCTACAATGACAGCCTTAGATACAATGTTTGGTACCAAAGGCATTGCGAAGTATTTCATACTTTACAAAGCTATCTTCAACTGGTCCATGAAATCCAGTTCTGATCCCATTCTGGCAATTACTAAACTTATGAAGTTAGTATCTGACTTAGGAACAGAAGAAAAATATCAAATTCCAGATTTTGTCATTTGTTTCTTCATCTTGCATAATCTCAATCATTTATATAGTAACCTTGTTACTAATATAATTGATACCAAGATTGAAGACTTCACTGTTGACAAAATAGTTCCTAGGATTCAGAATGAATGGAATCTTATGCAGTCTAAAGGAAAAGCTAGAACTGCATATAATAATATTGCAAACATTGGATCTAGTATCAACAAGAATCCCAATACAAATCCTAATTGGAGGGATCAACACTCCAATAACACATTCAGACCTAGAGGTTCTTTCAGAGGACGATTCAATCGTAGGAAGAGCTTCACACCTTGTCAACCTTATAATTGTTTTAATAACGATTCCTCTTTATCAAAAGATGATAAGAAGAAAAGGAATCAACAAAACAGAGCTAACAAGAAAGCTAAAAATAAGGCTCTTGTTACAGAATTGAAGGAGTTGAAGAAGCAAGGCAAATCTTCAACTACTATTCATTTCGCAAATCCTATGATTGTTGATTCATACCCAACTCAAACTGTTGGAAATATTGATGAAGAAATCTCTGAACCTACATCTAGCAGAAAATTGTTAGATAGAATTGGAGACGTTCATATATCTTTATCAGATGATAAGGATGAAGAACAACTCGATTATGGTGAGACTGACACTGATTACAGCACTGGTGTGTTCTACAGAACACGTGATACACCAGATGTATCCACACCAAGTGGATTTCACACTCCAGAACCACAGTATCTCAATCCTGAAGAGGAATTAGAATACTTTGGTGAACCTATGAACATGATGGATAATAGTAACATTGGGTCAGTAAATTTCACTAATCATAATTACTCATCTAATACTGCTTTAGTGCTTGATGACTTAACCAACAAGCAAGTGCTTGATGCACAATATCGAGACCAAATAAGTAGTAGCAGTACTTACAAATATGTATATGAGAATTATGAATCTAAAGTTCCTGGTGAACAAATTATGATTCTTAACAAGCATGATAAGTGGGTTATAGACTCAGGTGCTACACGTCATTGTACACCGTTTATAACTGATTTCACCAAGTATAAGAAATTTATTACACCAATCAAAGTTACTACTGCAGATAAAAATGCAAAGACACTTATTGAAGGTGAAGGACAAATATGTTTTCGTCATGAAAAACATGTTCTTAACTGGAATGTGTGCTATATGCCAATGCTACCATACAGAATTATTTCTGTTCCACAACTAACTAGTATGGACTATCAAGTCCACCACACAAAACACAAAACTATCGTACATAAAGGAAACATTACACTAACTGGATATCCTATAGAAACCAACTCCATACATTGGTTATCTACTGTTATTAAAAGACCTTCTCAACATTTGTTAATCAACAAAAGTCCTAAGACTGTTGATTATTTCATTTGGCATCGAAGGATGGCACATCCAAGTGATAATGTCTTAAGTCATATGTTTCAGAATACTGAAAATAGTGTTAAAATTAATAAATCACATGAAGGACGTATTTGTAAGACATGTGTAATGGGTAAACTTGATAATAAACCCTATCATATATCAACACATAGAGCAACTCAATTACTGGAGTTGATTCATGTTGATCTTATTGAATTACCCATTCAGTCTTATCATAAACAGAAATACGCCTTATTAATCTTAGAAGACTGTTCTTCTTTTGCCTACTTGGCATTGTTACGATCTAAATCTGACACTTTTAATGCTATAAAAGCTTATGTTGTGTTCACTGAAAATCAGTTGACTCAGCAGCTTAAAAGTGTGCGTTCAGATCGAGGGGGAGAATTTGTCAATAAGAAGTTGATAGACTATTTTCAAGAGAAAGGTATTAACCATGAACTTAGTGCTCCACATGTTCATCAACAAAATGGTCGAGCTGAACGATTAAATGAAACCATTCTAAAGAAAGCACATACACTTTTATTAGAATCTGGTTGTCCTAAATCATGGTGGTCATTTGCATTTGAAACTGCAGTCCACATATATAATCGTACACCATTGAGAAGAACAAAATGGAAAACACCTTATGAAAACATGATGACAAAGAAACCTGACATATCACACTTTAAAATATTTGGATGTTTGGCATATGTTTATGTTGTTAAAGAACGACGTAAAGACAAGTTATCACCAAGAGCTGAACCAATGATATTCATTGGGTATGAAAGCAAATCATACAAGTTCATGAATGATAAAAATACAATTGTCATTGCCACACATGCTATCTTTGATGAAAATATATTTCCCAAGTTATCCAAAAATACAAATATTCACAAGCAACAACAATACCCAACTTTAGAGTCTGACATAACAATTCCAACAAACAAACATAATCATTCTAATCATGACACTACAAAAAATGATAAAAGGCTATCATTTCATGATAATAATGATTCAAGTGATAGTGATTCGTCGGATTCAGATGATCATAAGTCTAATAGGAAATTGGACAATCATTTGAAAGACAGTACTTCAAAACATAGCAAGGAAATACCAAAGACAAAAACTGCCAGAAGACTTAAATCTAAAAGCTGATAGAAAATATGACAAAGAATTTAAGAAATGGCAGATTAAGAACCTTGGTCACTATAATTCTAAACTAGATGATCAAGATGAATCAGCATCTGATCATTCAAGTTATCATTCAGATTTAAATCAAGAAGTTGAAGAACCTATTGAATCTTCTACAGTTATTGATAAAGGAAAAGGAAAACAAAGAGATGATCCTCCTTCACAATCAAAATCATCTCGTAGCAATCCTGATGTTGATCTTAGAGAGATTAGAAGTATATTTGATAAACATGATCAAAGTCCTTCTAAAAACATTAATGATCAAATAAATAAGGCTATTAATAAGTCTAGAACAACATTTCCTAAATCAAAATTCGTAATTCCTAAAAGCAAAGTACACTTTGCTAATGATGATTTATGGAGAGATATCCAAAAGGACATCACACCTAGTCATGAAGTATATAGGAGTCAGAATTTAACTGATAGTCAAAGAGATTATCTAGTACCAACAGGCGGTAAACGCATTGGTAAAAAGTTAGATCTCACAGCTGCAAAAAGAGATAAACTGCAAGCTGGTAGACCTAAGTTAATTCAGAAACCTAATATCCCAGATCAATCAACACATCCATTTGGTTTTAGAGAACAAGAAAGAGAAGTTATACAGCAAAAACTAGCAACTAGAAAAACTGCTAGGAGACCAAAAGTCAAGGTCATTGCTGATAATGTTTATGGAGATAAACATCCAGCTCAAATTGAAGCTGAAATTCGAAAAGAAACCAATTGGAATAAAGTGATTGAAAAGGATAAAGGTAAACAAGTTGACAAACCTAGTCAACAACCACAATCATCTCAGGAAGAAGAATCCTTATATACTAAGGAAAGATTTCAAGATATGACTCTTGATGATCTCAGAACTACTAGAGAAATCAGTAGATCTGTACAACCAAGATTATTTCCCAGAAATGAATCACCCTTAACACCACTTTCTGAAACACCTATAAGGGATTTAGATGAAACTGCCAGGCCTTCGCCTGAACCAGTTCAAACATACTTTGATAATAATGCCTGGATTCAAAGAAGAAATCAAAGAAGAGATAAACTTCTTTTATCCAGAGCAGCATCTAAACTTATAGATCAAGAAAACAGAAAGAAAGGAATACCTGTTGTATATAGAGATCTTTTGAGGATGAAAGATAATGATCCTCAACTATATCAAAAATGGGTAGATGCTATGAAAGAAGAAATCAAGTCTATTGAAAGTAGACATGTTTGGGAATTGGTCGATAGACCTAAAGACCGTAAACCTATAGGATGTAGATGGGTTTATGCTATAAAGCAATCAGATAATAGATACAAAGCGCGATTGGTTGCTCAAGGCTTTTCACAAGTACCAGGAATAGACTTTGGAGCCACATTTAGCCCGGTTTCAAGATTCAAAACTGTCAGAATCTTATTAGCACTTGCAGCTTTAGAGGGATGGGTACTCAAAGCTCTAGATGTTAAAACTGCTTTTCTATATGGCCAATTAGAAGAGGAGATTTATATGGAACAACCGGATGGTTTCAAAACCAATGATAAAGACAAAGTATACAAATTGAATAGAGCTTTATATGGTTTGAAACAAGCATCTCTAGCTTGGAATATACAAGCACATACTAGTATAACCAAGTTAGGATTCAAAAGATTATTTGCCGATACAGGAATATATGTGCAACGCAATGGAGATGATATAATTGTAATCATCTTATATGTTGATGACATAATATTCATGGGCAATAATGAAGTTGCAGTGAACAATTTCAAGAAGAAATTTATGGAAAAATGGGAAAGTAGAGACTTAGGTAGATCTAAGTGAATATTTGGGAATGAACATTGTGATTGATAAAAAGCAACACACTGTTACTATTGACCAAACCAAGTATGCTAAAAAGATAGTAGAAAGGTTTGGATTAATCAATGCAAAACCAGTAAATACGCCTTTACCAGCTGGTTATGTCCCAAATAAATATACAGAAGGTAAAGCCACACAAGAAATGATCACATACTATCAACAATTGATAGGATCATTATTATTTCTTGCAATGTGTACAAGATTGGATATTGTATATGCAACAATTTTAATGTCTCAATTTGTTAGTAATCCATCAATGGATCATATCAAAAAGACATTGCATATTATCCAATATGTTGGCAGTACACTTAATCATTGCATTAAATATGATGGAAGAGATGCATATGGATTGATTTGTTATGCAGATGCTGATTGGGCTTCTAATCCAATTGATAGGAAGTCAACAACTGGTATGGTTGTAAAATTAGCAGGAGCACCTGTGTACTGGAAATCAGCAAAACAAAAAACCATAGCATTATCTTCAACAGAAGCTGAATACATGGCAGCCTCTGATGCATGTCGTCAAATATCTTGGTTAAAGAATTTGTTTGAAGAGTTAGGATATAATATTAAATCCATTCCCTTGATAATGGATAACCAAGCAGCTATTTACATGGCTTCTAATCCTGCTCAAGAACAAAGAACGAAGCACATGGATGTAAGATATCATTTTATAAGACAATGTGTCAAAGATGATCTGGTTGATCTCTATTACATTAAAACTGATGATCAAGCAGCTGATATCTTAACTAAAAACCTAATGTTGAATAAGCATAGCAAAATGCTGGACCTCTGTGGAATACATGTTCAGTAAAATATTCAACAAGGGGGAGTGTTAAAAGATACATACAAAATGTATTCACTTAATACTCATCCGTTTCACTTCTTATCTTATCTAATCTGATCTCGTTTAATCAGTATCTTATCAGAGCATTATATAATCGTTGATTGGAGATTAGATAACGATTAACGGATTAGATATGAGCAAGATAATGAATTAATAGTGAATAATTAGTGTGTTTCATATTTAACTGTTATTATATTCAAGGTCTAGAACATCTATTGATAGAGATGACATCATAAAGCACCATATGATATCATCAGGTACATAATGAAGTCATAGTGACATCATTAAGATAACTATCAGTAGATAATGAAGTCATAAAGAACTTTATGATATCATATAGAACATATTGGAAGGAATATAATAAGACAAGGTACAGAATGACCTCATATACAGCAATGCGCAGCAATGCTCAGTCATCTGCTGTGCATGATACAGCAATTGCATTGCATTTGGATAGCTCTTACACAGCAATAGCTGTGTGTACATAGCCTCGTAGTTACTCCATTGGTAGAATAATGTGTATGTAAGCTAGGGTTCCAAAATGCATAAAAGGAGGGCATTCTGGATGACTGTCCCTCAGTTCCAAGAACTACAAGTCAACTACTAAGACTAACCAGTACTAAGATGTAAGTAGTTAATCCTTACTTAGTCACTGGTCCTGCGCTGCTCTCCCCTGATTTAACATGATGATCCTAACTGGGCAATCTAGCACCTGGAGTCCTCAGTCAAGTTCTCCTGGGTAGTCCTGATACAATTGCTATTCTCTTCTCCACTACCTGCTCTGTTTAGTGTGTTATAGAAACTTGCACCAATAAACCCATGTGGGTGCTGTCACAGTGTAAGCAGCTCAATCTCTTTTTCACACACTAAGTTCCTCTCATTTGAGACCTACTGTCCAAGCTTCAACTACATGTTTGAGTGGGTTAAATAGTTTGGGATTGAATTCACTTAGATGCTTTCCTGAAGAGATATATGGGATGAGATAGTCAGGAAGGAGGATGGGAAGCAAAGGAATAACAATCCCTTGCATGGACGAGTCTACATATGTTTGCATGACTGAGTGCAGGTTGTGCTTTAAGAATTTTGGCTGATAATGTGATAGCTGCGGATCGGTTGATTGCTACGTAGGGATGAAGAGTTGCCAGGGTGTAGCTGCAACGAATGAGGTTGAGCCGCCGTTACCTGAGTAGATCACAAGGAGGGGTGCACTGCACTCGGCGAGAACCCAACTTGAGATAAGTCTATAGATATTCTTCAAAATATTCTCAGTATGTCATCTTGAATGGCGCGACCTATACCCGCGGCCCAGCAAGGTCCTAGAGTGTAAATAGTGATTTCCTGAGAAGCAGTATAAACGAATGTGTTCAGGGGATTGAAAGTATGGATTGTGACTCCGAATTTGTAGTCCGCCCCTCCAATTTCGAACTCAGCGTTTCAACCTTCGGCAGTGATCATGAAGATTACGATCAAAACTACGCAGCAGAAGGTCTTTCATGTACGTGTTCATTCATTGAGGTCGCAGATCAGAGTCATTGTGGCCTCTCACAGATTGACGCCGATACTACGGAGACCATCGGGGAACTGAAGGCCAGGATCCAGAAACAGGAGGGTCATGACGCAGGCAAGCAAAAGATCATCTATGCTGGTGCGTGCGCGAGAGAAAGCGCCATGTCTTTTTTTCACTGATTATCTGGATATCAGGGAAGATTTTGAGCGATGAAAAGACCATTGAAGCGTGTGGGATAAAAGAAAAAGATTTTTTGGTGCTCATGGTTTCCAAGGTACGTAGCCATCCATGCCTTTGCCGTTTGGATCATACCTAAATCGTTAATCAAGCCTAAGCCTACACCTGCCCCAGTTCTAGCACAAAGTCCCGCGAACGCGCCAGTATCCTCGTCGTCGTCGTCCGCATCGTCCGCAGCACCAGCGGCAGAACCTGCAACTGCCGCCCCTCCCACCCCTGCACCTGTAGTGCCCTCTATGGATACTGCACCTTCGCAAACTACTTCGCCACCTGCCGGCTCTTCATTTTTAAGTGGAGCGGCGCTTCAGGGCGCCATAGATAATATGGTTGAAATGGGCTTTCCGCGCGAGCAAGTCATGCGCGCTTTGAGAGCGAGCTTTAACAACCCCGATCGTGCAGTAGAGTATTTAATGAATGTAAGGCTTCTGCTTTTGGTTTCACATATGTTGTTGATTAACCGCGGGAACGCATATACACAGGGAATACCTGAACACTTGCAAGCTGACACGCCAGAGCAAAATCCTCAGGCCGCCACTAATCTTGCCTCTCCGCCCGCGAATCCTGCTCCTCTAGCACCTGCAGCGGATACCGGGCCTCAGAATCTGTTTCAGGTACACTCCCGAGTGCGACACGAATATCCGTCTCACCTTATCCTAGCTCGCGCAGCAGCGGCAGCAACAACAGTCCCAACCCGCCGCAGGCACACGTTCTGAGGGATTGGACTTGATCGCCTTGCAGAACAATCCAAGACTTCAACAGCTTCGCCAGCTAATGGTGCAAAATCCTACACTCATCCAACCCTTGCTGCAGCAGCTTGTCGCGAGCAACCCTCAAATGGCCCAGCTACTAACAACGAATCCGGAAGCATTTGACCAGCTTTTGGGTCTGGACACAGCCGAAGGAGAAGAGGCGATACCCCCTGGCGCGCACGTCCTGCACGTTACAGAAGAGGAGCGAGCGGCGATTGAGCGGGTGGGTAGTCATTGCTTCCGACTTTTTTTTTTTTGGCTGAATAAATGGGACCCCTGGTCCAGCTCGAAGCTCTAGGTTTTTCGCGTCACGCAGTGGTCGAGGCCTATTTTGCCTGTGATAAGAACGAGGAGCTTGCAGCCAACTATCTGTTTGAAAGCGGGTTTGATGACGCGCAGGATTGAATGGTCACAAGACAAGGGAACCAAATGTAGTGTGGCGGCGGTCTCTGTACTTGATAAAAATCTTTTGTAATGCATTAGTGTCTGTTATATAGAACTTTTGACGACAATGCCAATTTTCTCTACTAATTGCATAGTGCATCAAGATAACGAATGAATACTGCTGAGTTTTGTTCTCTCTCTCTTAGACTGCTTTTAGCCTGTGGATCACAGACAACTGATGCAAACAAGTGTAAATAATGCAATTGGTTTGGCTCGCGAAATGCGTCCGACTCCTCGCTTTGTCCTGAGTTTCCCAAAAGAAGTGAACGTCTAAAGACGTTGAGTTACTCTAGCCAATCCAAATCAGAGGATGGACTAGAGCCAGCAGTGGATGACGGTTCTGCCCGTTGGATCTCATGGTGGTGGTGGTAGTGGAAGTAATAGTAAACGGTAAACGGTGAGTGTGAGTGGGCACGAGACAACGTCGCCAGAGAGCTAACGGTAAAAATGCCAACTCAGCTCAGTGCAATGTTTTTTTCATTTTTATTTTTATTTTTTGAGCAATGAACGTAAAAGAAGAAGAAAAATCGAGCCAACGGGTTTGTTGTTGAAAACCGTCTCTAAAGGCATTTGCCATAAGTACCTTTTCGATACTTTTCAAAGTCTTTACTAAACCAAACTATTCATGCTAGATGTGAGTGAACAAAGGTAGAGATATGTTTTTTGTTTTTTTGTACCTGAACTGAAATACGGCATTGAAGGCGTAAAGTGATGGTCGTGTTGAGATTGCTAGTGTGCTAATCAAGAGTGGACTGCCTATTAGACGGCGCAGTATTTGCTATTGGCAACCTGTGACAACTTCAAGGCAACGTATATGACATTGTGCTAGTAGATGAGTAATCCAATTATAATTTCCATCTGTTGCTTAGCAATTGGTACTTGTACTCGTTTTTGATTATTGTCGCTGCCAACGAATTTCATACAGAGAAGTGGGTAACATAAACCCACGACGGTATACAATGGAACTTCCTAAAATACGTCTATAGCCTTTTTACTTTGCACATTTTGGGTGGGGACATGTCACTTCGTTATATTCAAAGTTTAGAAAGGAAAAAGCTTCATAAATACGAAAAAACGAGGCGAGAACCGCAGACCACATTTACATGCATGTGCACGCAGATGCATACACAAGTGCAGCGAGCGATAAGATAGCTCAAAATAGACAATAAATGGGCAGACCAAAGAAGGGGGCATAGAGTTATCGAGAATATGTAACGGGAGAGAAATGCAAACAACGAGTGGATGGGTTGGATGGAAACCATGATAGGAATTATGGGGAATCTATGCATAATATAGAATGCTCGCCCATGAACATGAAGACAGAGGAAACCTAAGGAGAGACGGGATGACAGTGCGCCTTACCTTCTATTCCGGTTTGATCCGCCATACGACCGCTGCAGTCGCTACACCCAGTATAAGCACACCGATGGCGGTCTGTACGTTCATGAGCGATACCTGTAAAACAAATCAAATCCATCAATCAGTGAAACGTATAGTAAAGATGAGACTAACCGGTTCGGGCTCTACCGGTTTCTTCCGTGCTTCGCTCTCTGGCTCATCCCCTTCCTCCGGATCCACAGAGGAGGTAATTGATCCCGACAACGACGCCCGATCCACAACAGACGGATCAGGGGTCGCCAGCGACTTTTCAGGGTCGAGCATGCTAATATATGTCTTCATCTCCCCCGCAAGGGCCAACATTCGCACATCGTCGTCGTCGTCTTCTTCCTCTTTCACATCCACCCGCTTTTTTAATAACGTCACAAGTTTCTGCGCAGTACGTTCTCGCGTGTGCACATGGGTATGGGTCAGGTGGTCATCACTGCCAAGAGCAGCATCAGCATCAGAGTCCGCTCCTCCTCGTCTCTCTCTCGACCGACTTCTGGAACCGCTCCTTTCGGGAGATGAGGCAGGCGAGCTTGATGGAGAAGAACCTTCATCCGCATCGTTACCATTGGCTTCAGTTTTCCTTGGAGCCGCGCCGGATGATCGTTTCCTTCTTCTCCTTGCGTACCTCGATGAGTCAGAGGATCGGCTCCTTGGCGGACTAGGAGGTGTCACCAACCCGCTCCTCAGCCCATGTTTGATTGAATCCCCGTTGCCATGAGGGTGCTGCTGAAACCAACTGGTGCCCTCTTGGATTCGACTCATCCATGTTTGAAGTGTCGTCAGTTGGCTATTCTGCGCTGTCTGAGTCTGTTGTACAGTGTTGACAGTCGACTCAAGGCCCGATATTCTCTCTAGCCCTTCGTCCATCTGACGCGTCTTCACTTCAAACTCTTCCCGAGCGCGGCTGAGCCGCTCGCGTTCCTGGCTCCATTCTTCCTGGACTGAGGTCCATTGTCCCTGAACTGAGTTTTTCCACTCGGAAAGTATGTCGGTAAGAGTTTCTTTCGGCTCGTCCTTGGTGATCGTGATGGGCTGCACGGGTTGTGGTGGCAAAGGAGCGGCCTGCACGGCTGCGGCATGTTCCTGCGCAGTTCTGACGGTAGCTTCAAGCGTTTCTACCTTCTTTTCAAGTGCCTGGATTGTCACTTGAGCTGCAACGTGCTGCGCCTCCAACACCGACTTGACAGCCAGTACGGTGCGCACTTGCTCTGATAAAGCTGACAGTTGCTCAGAGATCTCCTTTGTATCGGGCTGTGCGGGCGCTGCATGTTCCGTTTGTGATTGTGATGGCGATCGGGATCGATGCGAAGTGCTATTCTGAATGGCAGTGTGCATTCCCATTGTTGGCTCAGGGGTCCTTGGCCTTCCGAGTTCCTCACGCCGCTGATGCTTTTCTTCGTCCGTTTCCGAATCAGAATCGTGAATCTCCCCATCGTCCAAATGATCGCGACCGTCAGGCTCCATACGATCTTCGACTTCCTCATCCACGCGCTCAAGTCTCCCATCAATTACAGTGGTGACACTCCGAGCATCGTCATCGTCATCGTCGTCATCGTCGTCAAAATTGCTTGTCGGTTTTCTCAACGACTGCTCATCTTTATCTCTACTTGCCTCTTCTCCAGGACGCGCAGAGACCATAACCATCATGTCACGTAGGACACGTATCTCTCGCTTAAGAGCTTCTTGCTCGGCAAGGATGGTTTCCAGGGCGCGAATCTTGTCAACGTGGGAAGCAAGTGAAGATTGGGTGTCCTGCAACCGGGTTTGAATTTCCAGTAAAGTGTCGGTCGATACGACCGACTGAGCCTGTGCAGGAGGCTCTGAAGCAGCATTGGCTACCGCCGCGGAAGACGATTCCCCTGCCGGTAGTTGCGGTTGAGGCGGACGGATGGGAGGGAGAGAATGAGGAGGAGCAGGCATGTCCTGCGGCTAAACGCGCATATGTTAACCCGGATTCAGTCATATAATCGGGAAAAAAACTCTTACTAAGGCACCGCCTAGCGTGTCTTGAATTTCACCTAGGGCACTCGTCAGGTTCTGTAGTTCCATGCCTGTATCCTTGGTTTTTTGCAGCTCGCCTTGTAGGCGACTGAAAATAAGTTCGAAAGAGAGTCCGCTTTTTCCAGGTGGGCGTATATTGCCGCCCATGCCACCCATACCTGTCAGGCCCTGCTGGGCTAGCTGGGTGCGACGCTGTTGCTGGGCACCCGCGAAATTAAACGTGCCTGTGGAGTTGTTTGGATTAGGTTGTCCGCCATGTAGAACTGCTGCGCCTTGATGATATTGCTGCTGCTGCTGCTGCTGTTGTTGTTGTTGTTGCTGGTGTTGTTCCGCCCGTGCGGCAACCTGGACATCCTGTTCGTTGAATACGCATACGACGCGAGCGGCGACTTTGTGGTGAATGATCGTCTTGTTGTCTTCACCAACGATGTCAATGCCAAATTCCTAGAGAGAGAAAAGAAGAAGATGTGTGTAACTCGACGCTCAAGACGAGTGGCATTGCTTACGACGATGTCGTCGCCTTTGAGTTCAAAGGGTTCGGACTCGACGCTCTCTGGGCTCAGCCGTTCACCATTGATGAAGGTCCCATTTGAGCTTTTGACGTCCTTGATGAAAATCTGCGCATAAATCAATTTTTTAATAAAAACCCTGCGAGAAAGGTGGATATATGCACCTTCCCTCCTTCCTCCCACACCTCTGCATGCTGTCTGCTAAGGACTTTTGAGTCGAAGTAGCCGTTTCGTTCACCAGGAGCGGTCTTGGCGTTTGTTTGTCTGCCTATTTTGACATGCTGGTTGTTCAAAAGAGCGATGTGCTTGGGGACGAAGGAGTCATTGATGGGGTAAAGATAGAGTGCAGGGAAGGGCTGGGGAGGCTGGGACGAAGGGAAGGGTGAGGGTGAGGGCGCGGGCATCGTTGGCGGTTTGGACGCGGCTCTGCCCTCTCAACTCTTCCTCTAAACCCTAACCATACCTGCTCCCACGCATTCATGACCCATATAATATCACTTCTTTTCCTTATTCATCAAGGGCACATGGTGTAGTTGGTTATCACATCCGCTTAGCACTGCTGCGCCTGCGGGGGGTGCCCGGTTCAATTCCGGGTGTGTCCATTGTTTTTTTGTCCAACTTATTACAACAACTGACACATGCTGTGGCCGCTCTATTTCCGCTTCTCACCTTTTTTTTAACCAATGGCTCGACATGGAATTTCAGCAGACTGTGTGGGAGAACTGTGATCTTAGAGGATTATTCACAGTGACAAGACAGGGCCATCTCTGAAGAAGCCACAATTGTTTCCGTCTTGACACATGGTTTGCGCAAGTATTGGGACAAGTGGAGCAACTTTTTCCTCGGACGATAACGGCTTTTGAACAAGCATTGCCACCTTGGTGCCCTTGCTCACCAAGTCATTCTTCCCCCTGCCCCAGGACATGCGGTGGGTAGCTTCATCCTTCTTATTGTTATCACTCATTCGATGCGGTATATTGGTCTTTCACACTAGTCGCGTAGAACGTATCATCTAGCTAAAAATAGTGTGGTTTTCTGCTGCAATAAAACCAAGATGTTCCATAAGGCTAAACGATGGTTGGAAGAAGGCAATGCGATCGCATTGATGCACAAGCCACCTTGCCTTCCTGCTTCGCAGCTTCGGCGTACCCCGCAAGAGCTTGATTGGTGAACCCGATCCAATGGGTCTGCAGTAACTATAACATGACATGCACGAGGTTGAGGGAGGACACAGTTTGCGCGCACATGCATCCACCCAGAGGAATCCATGGAAACCACGTGGAGATGCTGCTGGGGGACAGTCTCAGTGTTCCAGATTCGGAGATTCATGGTCGTGGTCACGCGCCGATTGAGTTATTGATGGCGGATGAGCACTGAGCCGTGGCATGATAGTGGCCTCCAACGTACCTGGCGTAGTAACTGAAGATACAGTATGATTGGGTTTAGCAGATCCAGGTCGGATCATTTATCCACGTTCGCGGCGGCCGCCTCTCTCCTGAATATCATAAGATGCATGTCCGACATCAGGGTTGGGCGCAACTTCAGTGGGAACTTTTTCCAAAAATTAAATGTTTTATCCTAGCGGGCATCCCGGATCAGACATCTTCATTGGTCTCGAGGGAAGAAGCGATAGCTTCCCTCACTCAAGCGCGAGCGTCGATCTACAGCAGTCAAAAACGTCAGAGCGTCATTTAAATGAAATCGGGTGACGCCATATGCGTCTACGTTCCATTAAATTAGGAATGAACTTGTCAACAGCACTCCTTTGAACGATTTAATAGGGGGTATAGTGGTCAGCCTTGGCGCTTCATCGGTTTTCCCTGCGACGAGCTTTTCTCATGGCTGGCGTGAAATCAAGCTCAGGCGATGTCCGCCATCAGAACAAATCACCGCGCAATCTACGTCAATATTCGCTTTAACAAGTGCGCCGCCAGTTGATGTTTCTGATCGGCTTTATCAACCCAGAGTATTATTCTTGAAATGAACTGTTCGGTGGTAATACCAGACAGGGGCTTTTTACACAGGTGCATTATTGCAACGGTTTTAACGCACATACATCTAAGCGAATGCAGAGAACGAGGTTTGGATCGTTTCAATTATTAGAGTCTTTTTTTTCTTTTTTTTCTCTCGTTCAATTACTAGAGTTGAACATTCTTCATCTCTTCACCTCTTCACTTCCTAAGACAAAACTGCAGAGTTGTAACACGGGATTTATTCAGCCTACGCCAAATTTACATATCAGCTTGCGTTAGCGTGTAGTATTTTGGGGAATCTGGTAAAAGCATCCGCCACTGTTTTTCCATCACGATGTCGAATGGTGGCGCCAGCGGTTGATGCTCGCGACAGCCAATACACTGTATGAATATTTCTCTGTACAACTTACGAATCATTGGCTGATGTACCTGTGTGCGTAGGCCAAAAAGGATTTTACTTCACGGGCCTTGTTCCTTTTATGGCCCATTATTCACTCAAGGCCGCCACAGCTTACGCATTTATCAGTAAGTCGTCAAATCTGTATTACGCTGCACATCCCACCTTGTACGCCATTTCTCAGGCCATAACATATAAAATGCCCGAACAACACCATTGACCTCAACAACTGCTAGTGCAACGATGACTTCTGCTCTGCTCTCTCCACTCCAAGTAGGAGATATTACCATCAAGAACAGGATCACTATGTCCGCGCTGACACGTGATCGTGCTCCTGAGGCGATACCAAACGAAGTAATGAAAGAATACTACGTTCAGCGTTCTAACGCTGGACTGATTGTCACGGAAGGAACGCTGATTACGCGCCAAGGGTAAGTCAACAACATGAAACATGAGACTTATACATACTCACCGTGTATTTCTTGCAGCACGGAATGGCAACATGCTCCTGGTATTTGGAACGAAGTTCAAGTCAAAGAGTGGAGGAAAATCACGGACGCCGTCCACGCTGCTGGGTCTCGTATTTACGTACAGGCAGGTCGTGACGCCGCTGGTGATACCTTGGCTAACGAATAACGACCACTCTCTGACAGCTATGGCATCGTAAGTTCTGCATGTCTATCAGCAAGAAACTAGCTCATGAATCGCAGTCGGACGAACCTCTCATCCGGATGCACCCGAGCAGAAAATAGCTGGAACTGTATGTGTTGATCTAAATCTGACTTTCTCTTTGCTCACATTGCAGGCGTCCGTAAGCCTGTTTATGCGCCTTCCGCCATCGCAGCCAGGGGTGGGAAGTTCAGATTCATCCCAGGTGTTCCAGGATATGTGACTGTGAGTCTTTGGGAAAACATCGACAAGATCTAGGCTCATGCGCCGTGTGACAACAAGCCGACAGAGCTCCCAGATCCATGGGTTATCATCAAACAATACAAGCAAGCGGCGGAAAACGCCAAGGAGGCAGGTTTTGACGGAGTCGAGCGTACGTGGTACAAAGTAAAGCGTTGGTCACATA
Organism: Amanita rimosa; assembly: GCA_023014395.1. Lineage (NCBI taxonomy): Eukaryota > Fungi > Basidiomycota > Agaricomycetes > Agaricales > Amanitaceae > Amanita > Amanita rimosa. Next base: position 76,468 of record JAEBUO010000079.1, read on the forward strand.
ACGAAGTTCATTGATACTTATCTAGTCCATGGTGCCAATGGTTATCTTGTCCCTCAATTTCTTGATGCTACGTCCAACCAACGCACGGATGAATGGGGCGGTAGCGTCGAGAACCGTGCTCGTTTTGGTCTTGAGGCCCTCAAGGTCCTAAAAGAAGTTTATGGCAACAATGTTAGCCTTAAAGTAAATCCTTGTGGTGGATATAATGATATGGGGTATGTCCTAATTGTATTGCATTCAAAAGTTAATTGGCTTTTAGAATGCCTTTGCAAGAGACGTTGGACACATATAGCTATTTTATCAGCGAAGCCGATAAGCTTGGATTGTCATACATCACGCTTCTCAGATATGTCCCAGCACTGGATGTCGAATTCGATGGTACGTGTATGATTTTCGAGTGCCGTTTTCTTGATAACAACGACCGTGTCTTCCCAGGAAAACTTCGCGCAATCCAACATGACGTTATAGCTTCGTACCGCCATCTAATCAAGAATTCGAAAGTCATCGTCAACGGTGCGGTCCTTCCGGAAGAAGGTGCCGAATTAGTCAAAGAAGGCAAAGTGGATGCCATATCCTTTGGTTTCAACTACCTTCTTCATCCAGACCTTGCAAAGCGCATCCAGTATGGCAAACCTCTTGACAACAAGCCCGATTTCCCTCACCTGTACGGAGCTGGTGCCAAGGACTTGCGGCCCGGATATACAGACTATCCGGAAGCCAACTATGCCTAATGTTGCTTCGGCCTAAAAATATGTATTGAGAATTGTATCGGAATCTACCATGCGTTTGTAGGTTGTATGACGTTGAAAGTGCACATCGTCCGATGACTTGCCGTAACTCCGTTCATGTCGTATGTAAATCTGACGTAGAAGTTTCGAGATCGTGTTGCCTTAAGTTTGCGAAGCACCTCATCAGCCTATATGATCTCAACTCAAATAGTGCAAAAATTGTGCCCGCCCGCTGTCTGTTGCTTGAAGGAGCCCCATACTATACTCCTGTTATGTCTCTTGTTCGCCGAGTTGCTATTGTGACTGGTGCTGCCTCTGGTATAGGAAGAGCTATCGCGTTAAGGCTCGCTAAAGACGGGTTTAATGTTGGATTGAACGACCTCCCTAGTTCAAGCGACAAACTACGTCAAGTTGCAGATACGGCATCCAAAGTTGGAATTAAAGCAATACTCGTTCCTGGAGACGTGTCTTCAGAAGAGGACGTGAAGGGCCTCGTGAATGCAACGGTGGACCAACTCGGAGGAGTGGACGTAGTAAGTAGTCAATTGTGACATTCGTCCGATGAGCCCTGATAAATGGACAGATGGTGGCTAACGCAGGCATTGCCAAATTTGGCCCCTTTTTGGAGAGTAGGTCGTCAAAACTTGCCTATGATTTGCAACGTTAGCTTATGTCGATAGTGACAACCGAAAAATGGGACCACACGCTAGCTGTTCATGCTCGGGGTGCATTTCTTTGCTACAAGTATGCCATCCAACAAATGATCAAGCAGGGGCGAGGAGGTCGTATTATCGGTGCTTCTTCGGTTTATGGAAAGATAGCTGGACCGTTTGCGGCAAACTACTGCGCGGCTAAGTTTGCCATCAGAGGTCTGACGCAAGCAGTCGGTAAGTTTTCGCGATCGAGGCCATATTTCAATTTATGAGATTATCGCCGAATAAAGCCCAGGAAGTAGGGAAACATGGAATCACGGTCAACGCGTATGCACCTGGTTAGTACTTTACCTAACCTAGGTTTAGTTGTAATGATATCATGTTAAAGGTCTGATTGACACACCGTTGGGTAAGCAATTTACCTCCCGAGATCATTGGTATGGCGCCATGACTGATTCCATCATAAGTCGACACCTTGCCTGAAGACGTGAAGGTATGTTCATTAACGCTCTTCAATATCTGAAGTTCATTTTATATCAGTCGTATCTTGTTAGAAATGCATTGACCAAGTCCGCGGTCAAGCGCTTGGGTGAACCGGAGGACGTCGCAAATGTGGTGTCTTTCCTTGCCTCGGAGAATTCTGATTTCGTCACCGGTAAGGCTTACCGACCACCTCATTCATTGCACTATATAGTTGATTTTGGTGCTAGGTCAAACAGTCAGTCTTCTAATCTGTTGCTTGCGATGGACACTATCAGACTTGACCTTACTTGCAGTATTCAGTTAATGGTGGATGGCATACATTTGACTGAGATTGTTGCCCTTGTATACTTCAAGAAAGTGACGGCCACTGTTCAATACATGTTATCTCCTTCGTCTGATCGGCTTGTGACCAAGCTCGGGGAATGGTCGTCATGCTAACACCATAGCACAGAGGACGAATGAGTGCATTACAGATTGAAAGCTGGAGGACTGCAACCTGAGGCCTAACCCTCTGAGAGTACCGCCTGTCACTTCCCCGGTCAACCGGGCACTTTGCAGGGGCGCCAAACCTTTCTTACATTACCCATCCTGTCGTTGATTTTTCATCGCATGCATGGCTATGACAGCTACTGGTCGTGCCAGGAATGTTTCAACAACTTGCCTACAGTCGATTCTTCCATCGTGGCACGTCTGTGTTTTTCTCCGAGAGTCAAAAGTCGATCAGCCGGTACGCCTGCTATAAACTCGAACGTGCCCTGCTACATCAATCTGTCAGTTCATTTAAAGCATTGGGATCTGATTACCGCGTGACTGAGTTCAACGCGTCGGTATGTCACATGTTTTTTTTTATTTTTTTTACGCATTACAAGGGTGATTTATTCGATCGGATCTAGCGTACCAGTATTACAGGAAGGGGAAGTATGAACAGTACTACTCCCACTAAGTAAACTCGGCCGCCCATAGGCGGTACTTATGTGGTTCACAGGCTCAGTAAGCAAAGGGCAGGTGGGGCTCTGATCTTGGTCGTCATGCGTCCTGGAGGTGTCTAGAAGAGGCGGGGCGCGCTTGGGCACGCTGGGCGTTACGCGTAGTCCTGTGGAGTATGTTGCGCTGGTTCCGAGCCTTCTCCAAAGTGGAGAGGGCCTGGGGTTTGTAGCGGGCCCGGTAGAAGGGGCATAGTCGATGAGTGGCGTTATGAGGACCACTGCAGTTGATGCACTGCGTTCGCGCAAAGGTATTGTCCAGTTGAGCAGCAGCGGTGTGAGCTGAGGACGGGTGAGGGCCAGTGCACTACGTGTACCAGGGTAGTTTTGATTTGCAGACGTGGGCAGTGTGGCCCCACCGAAGGCAGATGCCGCACTGCGGAGTGGCCTTGGCCAGAGTCCAAGGCTGGGCACGACGGCGTGTACCCCAAAAGGAGACGACGCGCAGTCGATACACATATTCTACTTAACGCATACAAACCATGCTAGTGAACGAAATTGTTGACAATCTCAGAAAGATTGCTCACTTTGTACCCAACCAGAAGATTTACCATGAACATTTTATCCTCATGGTCAGTATGTCTGTCATCCTGTCACATGTTCATGCGTTCTAACGCTTAGAGTAGATCTAAGCGTGGATCAGTCAACTTGATGCTCAGATTTGTAAGTCCTTGTTGCGTATTTGATATCAACTTATTTTTTCTAGATCCTTGAGAGGTATCTGGGTTCGGCCGAGAATATTAGGATGGCAATCGTAGAAAAGGATAAGACTATCGCAGAGAAGGATAGGGCCATCGCAGGGAAAGATAGGATGATGGATAAGTTAGTGGCAGAGAAGGATAAAAGGATTACAGAGAAACAGGAAACCATCCAGACATTACAAAATACATGGAAAGACAGACATTGGTTGATCCTCCAATACCCATCTTAGTGTCATTTCTCCAGATTTGATTGCCGACTGGCATCATCAGAGCGCTGGTGATAGTCGCGCTAACGGCTTTTGCCCTAATCGATCAAAGTTGGATTTCACACAACTCTAGTGACCGGTGAACGCGGTGAACATTCATTGCTTCGCCCTTCAACGCTTCAACGTTAACCCTTCGCAAGTCCATTTTTCTACCGGTGCTACTGGATTTTTGCCGTTGGTGGAGATGGTAATGTAAAGATACTGGCAAAGCTTGACAGCTCCAGAGAGGTGGAAGTGGATGTGACGTCGGAAAGGGACGTGGTCGACAACGCTCGAATGTCCATGGAGTGTCTCTCTTTCTTCGCTTTTAACCAAATCCCTAGTGCCAAAGGGATTAAGATCTTCAGTGGGTTTGGCGGACAGAAAGAGAGTGATGAGGCATGTACATTTTTTCCTTCTTCTGTACGTCTCCAGAAACGAGTATTACTTTTATTCCAACTTTGGATGCCTTGACGTAGTTCGTCGCCTGAACTAGGGAGATTGTTCGATCCAACATTAAACCCGTCTTGAGCAGCCTTTTCTTCATAACCAGAAGCAGCACAATATGAAGTACGGTCATAATAATCGTAGATTCCAATAAATTATCCAATGTACACACCCTTGTCATTACATATCTTAAGCCGAAAGGCATAGTTGGCTTCCGGATAGCCTGCGGGACGCAAGTCCGTAGCGTCAGCTCCGTACACGTGGGGGAGATCGGGCTTGTTGTCCAGTAGGTCATGATGAAGACCAAAGGATATGGCATCCGCTTTGATTTCTTTGACCAAATCGGCACCTTCTGGAAGGACTCTACCGTTGACATGACTTTCGAATTCTTGGTCAGTGGTTGTATGAAGCCATCGGATTCAATATTCATCAGACATCTGTGAATTCTCATTCCAGGTACTGGCGCCAGTGAAAGTATCCAGGCATGGCGCTAGACAATATTGTTAGCAAAAGTTCCCTAAAAGAGAGGAGAACATAACTGAGGGAAAGAAGGATGCACATCGAAAAGAACAGAACGAGAACCAATCAGAATCAGGAAAGGAAATGACCAAAGAGTGGGGAACGTAAAGGGTCTCATGAATGTGAGAGGTTGATACAGCGAGTAGTAGTGTGCCTTTCCATCTGAGCCCTCATAAATCGAAGTTGGACGGACGGTGGATAACGCATGCGTTGCCAATTTTGACGTTTTTCAGGAGTGTAGGTTATCAAGACTTGTCCATGATTGCAACGCGAAATTGTCCGTGGTGACATCCGAGTACGCTAGCTATTCAAGTTCATTATTGCTCGGGACGCATTTCACGGCTACAAGTATACCATCCAACAGATGATCAAGCAAGGGAGATGAATTCGGATCATCGGTGCTTCGTCTGTTTATGGCAAGATGCTCAGAGCGTTTGGAAAACTACGGCGTGGCCCGCTGATAGCGCAAACCGTGGGCAACCTTCGATTAAGGATACTGTACAAACATTCAATATTTTAATAGCGGTAGGCTAACACTTGCAAGATATGGTTTTAACAGGGAGGATAATGGATAACAGCGGGTCGCATTTGTTTGTAACTCTACTAATAGAAATGGATCTTTCGCCTACTGGACTGCGCGTACCGTCCTCCGTCGTACTCGGTTCGTACGCTGACCCTTTGTCGCCGTTGGATAAGGATTCGATGCCTTCTTTTTCTTAGTTGTACGCTTATCAATTTCTGCCTGAGGTGGGCGTTTGGCGCCTGATGTACGGACGTCGCCGAGGTAAGGTTCATATCTGTTCGATTTGGGAGTTTGAAAAGAGAGCGCGTAATCATGTGTGGGCCACCCTTCGCAATGAAGTGCATCCTCGAATAAGCTCAACACCTGAGCGTGGTCTACATCGTCATATTGATGGAAAAGGCTGCAGAGCTGAAGTAATAGTTCTGAAAGTGGTGTATTTCCTATCACCTTGATTTGCTTTTTGCCGTTATGCACTTCAATGAGCCAGGCCATTTTCATCGATCTTGCGGCCTCATTATCGCACTGGTCAAGCGCTGCGTGCAACCAACCCAAACTTTTTTTGTGGTCCACGCGACGAAGGACAACCCACAAAATTAACCACATGAAAGATTCGAGATCATGAGTTGGACGGTGAAAAGTATTCCCCTCCAAAATGTCCCTCGCCATGAATTGATATGTTCCCTAAGTCATCAATTAAACAAACTTGATTTATCACTTATTATCGACCTACTGTCATTTCTTTCAAACTGCGAGGGATTCTCAAAGTAGGTGGAACCAATGTAGAATCATCTCCCTCTCCCTCGGGCGCGAACTTGTCCAATTCTGGGATATAGGTGCTGTAATCCATATCGTGAAGAAATCCTCCGCTCTCTTGATTTGGGGTAAGTAAGATATTGTTTGGGCTAATGTCCCTATGAAGAAGACCGCATTCCGTGAGTGACTGATGTGCTATGTGCTTAAATTAAGCTAATAGAATAACAGCCGTGTTGGAATCCGCGCACCTTTAACGGCATCCCTAATAGCAGTAACGAGTTGCTTTGTGGAAACAAAGGTCTCGAGTGGGGTGCCTACTGGATAAAACGTCGTTCTCGTGTGACTCCGGTTGAGATCGACCAAGTTCTGCTCTGAGAGAATGGCTTGCGATGGAGATGAAGAACCACCTTCAGATACTTGAGCTTCTTCTGATATGGCCGGAGATGATGGTCCTGTATTAGGTTCAGAAATGGGTGGCGTTTCCGGACGGCTCAAAATGTCAGGAGAACCTCCATCCGACGGAAGATATGCGAATTCTCTGGCTACCATGTTCGATTCCGCGTCTCGCCCCACGTCATAGAGGTCTGCCTCGTCATAGTACTCCTTTTCTTCATGGTCCGCTTCCGGTTCTTCCTTATAATCAGTTTCTTCAACTTCATCGTAAAGTGCTTCATCCTGGTAATATATCTCCTCGTTGTCATCATAGCATTCTTCTTCGGCTTGGCTTGCTTCAGTATACTCAGACCCTTCGTCGTCGTCGTCGTCGCCCCGTTCACTGTTCTCTTCATCTTCCTTTGCGTTTTCGTCTTCATTCAGCACGTATGGCTGGAAACTATTTGTTTTGTGTTCCGTGCAAAAATTTGGATGCGTGCCAAAGTCGATCCCTCCCATTGCTCGAGCCAGACCAGAAGGGTAAGCCGACTTGTAGCATTTACGAACATGGTCATAAAAATCAAGTTCATAATTTCGATAAAGATGTCGCCATGCGTCTTTTACCGCAAAGAAATGATCAGCATCTTCTTTGAACAACACTTTCCAGACCTTGGTCGCGCGTGCAAATAAACCAGAAGACTGAGATAGAGGCTTCCCTATTGTATACGACCACGACATGATCGGCTTAGGGATAATCTCATCAGATTCAAGAGGTGCATACATAGCTAACACCTTCTTGGATTGGGCCGCACGTTCTACCGCAATATCTTCGTCATAGTTATGCTTATCAATCAGCGTCTGCCGTAACCATAGCTTCTCTTCTTCTGTTAGAATAGTGATTGTTGCATCAAGCCCCAAAAGACCTGGAAGAGAAAGTATGCTACCATCTAGCGGCGGAGAGACTTGAGGATGCACAGTCCGCCAAAGAAAGCGGAATAAAACATTGGACTTCCGAAGCCAGAAAGAAGGCGAAATGACTACATATGCCCTATCAAAACGATAGATCCGTGCAGTACCTCCGTAAACGCCGATGACGAAGCAAAAACAAGCGCCGTTCGAGGCAAGTATGTTCCGACCATTTTTTGCTATTTGAGCTAACGTCGAATGGTGTTTCTTGCCAGGCTTGAATTGATTCAAGCTAGTGATAGGATCTTGGCTAGCGGCACTCTTAATTTCGATAGCAATTGGGCATAAATTCCACGTCCAGGCATTATCATCAGGCAAACTTTGCCCAGGATAGGTACCAGAAACGTCCGGTCTTGTTCTGTGCTCTGATGGGAAAACAGGTGGAAAAGTTGCGCTTCGCGTTGAAGCAAATGTAATCCGGCGTTCTTGTGGTATATATGTCATGAGTTTGTTTAGCGCTCTCGCCTATTCATCTATGAGTTTCATTTTGCCATGATCAAGAAGATGCGCAGCGTACCATGCCTTGGCAGTCTTCTATCGCTTTTCTAGGCCGGTATTCCGTGAACAAGTCAGTTGGATATGGAATGGCGGGATCAGACCCAGGTACGAAATCAGAAAGGAATTTATCAATATTATCGCATATTCTACTGTTTTCTCGTAGACGATTTGCCCAGAAAGCCATATATTCAACATCGTCTGTTTGAGGTGTCTTCGACGAGGAATATGACGTGACAGAATGCGTCTTGTTTATGTATGGCGTGTGGTCTGTATCGAGTGGTCGTGTTTTGCTTGCTCCTGTCGTATTGGCTGAAGGAGCACGGGCCTGATGAGGTGTGGCAGGTCGCTCGTTGGTCATTTGGTGGAACTTGAGCCCAAGTGCCTTTATTGAGCCAAATAAGGCAGTAACACTATCCTCCCACGGTAAGCGTCACACGTCACACGTCACACCTCGAGTCTTGTCTTCTCAAATTTTTAAAAACAGCTTATTAGACTGTTGTAATTGGTGATATGGCATCAGGGAAAAGGCCAGATCTCTTATTGACTGGTGTTATTCAGTACATTACCCAACTGCCTTACCAATTATCAACTTTGTATTGTCAGACGACCCCGACATGATGTGCTTTCCATCTGGCAAGAATGAAATAGACCAGGCCTCACCCTGAAGCCCTCCTAGAGGTGCTCACAGTGGTTTGTGCGAAATATCTATTTATTGCAAGTCTACTAATAGGGATGGGGATGGATCTTTCGCTTACTGGACTGCGCGCCATCCCCCGTCGTACTCGGTTCGTACGCTGGCCTTTTGTCGCCGTTGGATGAAGATTCGATGCCTTCTTTTTCTTAGTTGTACGCTTATCGATTTCCGCTTGAGGTGGGCGTTTGGCGCCTGATGTACGGACGTCGCCGAGGTAAGGTTCATATCTGTTCGATTTGGGAGTTTGATAAGCGAGCGCGTAATCATTTGTGGGCCATCCTTTGCAATGAAGTGCATCCTCGAATAAGCTCAACACCTGAGCGTGGTCTACATCGTCATATTGATGGAAAAGGCTGCAGAGCTGAAGTAATAGTTCTGAAAGTGGTGTGTTTCCTATCACCTTGATTTGCTTTTTGCCGTTATGCACTTCAATGAGCCACATCCTTTTGAATACTGTTGCGGCTTCATTCTCGCACTGGTCAAGCGCTGCGTGCAGCCGACCCAAACTTTTTTTGTGGTCCACGCGACGAAGGACAACCCACAAAATTAACCACATGAAAGATTCAAGATCATGAGTTGGACGGTGAAAAGTATTTTCCTCCAAAATGTCCCTCGCCATGAATTGATATGTTCCCTAAGTCATCAATTAAACAAACTTGATTTATCACTTATTATCGACCTACTGTCATTTCTTTCAAACTGCGAGGGATTCTCAAAGTAGGTGGAACCAATGTAGAATCATCTCCCTCTCCCTCGGGCGCGAACTTGTCCAATTCTGGGATATAGGTGCTGTAATCCATATCGTGAAGAAATCCTCCGCTCTCTTGATTTGGGGTAAGTAAGATATTGTTTGGGCTAATGTCCCTATGAAGAAGACCGCATTCCGTGAGTGACTGATGTGCTATGTGCTTAAATTAAGCTAATAGAATAACAGCCGTGTTGGAATCCGCGCACCTTTAACGGCATCCCTAATAGCAGTAACGAGTTGCTTTGTGGAAACAAAGGTCTCGAGTGGGGTGCCTACTGGATAAAACGTCGTTCTCGTGTGACTCCGGTTGAGATCGACCAAGTTCTGCTCGGAAAGAATGACTTGAGATGGAGATAAAGAACCACCTTCGAATACTTCTGATATGGCCGGAGATGATGGTCCTGTATTAGGTTCAGAAATGGGTGGCGTTTCCGGACGGCTCAAAATGTCGGGAGAACTTCCATCTAAGGGAAGATATGCGAATTCTCCGGCTACCCTGTTCGTTTCCGCGCCTCCCCCCACGTCATAAAACTCTACCCCGTCATAGTTCGCCTCGCCACGGGCCGCTTCCGCTCCCTCCTTGTAGTCAGGTTCTTCAACTTTGTTGTAAAGTGCTTCATCATCTTCGTAATATATTTCCTTGTTGTCATCGTAGCGTTCTTCTTCGGTTTGGTCTGCTTCAGTATACTCAGAGTCTTCGTCGTCGTCGTCGGATGATTCGTCCTGTTCACTGTTCTCGCCATCTTCCTTTGCATCTTCGTCCTCTTTCCGTTCATATGGCTGGAAACTATTTGTTTTGTGCTGCATATGGAAGTTTGGATGCGTGCCAAAGTCGATCCCTCCCATTGCTCGAGCCAGACCAGAAGGGTAAGCCGACTTGTAGGATTTACGAACATGATCATAAAAATCAAGTTCATAATTTTGATAAAGGTGTCGCCATGCGTCTTTTACCGCAAAGAAATGATTAGGATCCTCCTTGAACAGCACTTTCCAGACCTTGGTCGCGCGTGCAAATAAACCAGAAGACTGAGATAGAGGCTTCCCTATTGTATACGACCACGACATGATCGGCTTAGGGATAATCTCATCAGATTCAAGAGGTGCATACATAGCTAACACCTTCTTGGACTGGGCTGCACGTTCTACCGCAACTTTCTCGTCATAGCTATGCTTATCAATCAGTGTCTGCCGTAACCATAGCTTCTCTTCTTCTGTTAGAATAGTGATTGTTGCATCGAGCCCCAAAAGACCTGGAAGAGAAAGTATGCTACCATCTAGCGGCGGAGAGACTTGAGGATGCACAGTCCGCCAAAAGAAGCGGAATAGGACATTGGACTTCCGAAACCAGAAAGAGGGCGAAATGACCGCACATGCCCTATCAAAACGATAGATCCGTGCAGCATCTCCGCAAACGCCGATGATGAAGCAAAAACAAGAGTTGTTGGAGGCAAGTATGTTCCGGCCATTTTTTGCTATTTGAGCTAACGTCGAATGATGTTTCTTGCCCGACTTGAATTGATTCAAGCTAGTAATAGGATCTTGGCTAGCGGCACTCTTAATTTCGATAGCAATTGGGCATAAATTCCACGTCCAGGCATTATCATCAGGCAAACTTTGCCCAGGATAGGTACCAGAAACGTCCGGTCTTGTCTTGCTTCGATCCGATGGGAAAACAGGTGGAAAAGTTGCGCTTCGCGTTGAAGCAAATGCAATCCGGCGTTCTTGTGGCATATATGTCATAAGTTTGTTTAGCGCTCTCGCCTATGCATCTATGAGTTTAATTTTGTCACGATCAAGAATGCACGCAACACACCATGCCTTGACAGTCTTTTATCGCTTTTCTAGGACGGTATTCCTTGAACAAGTCAGTTGGACATGGAATGTCGGGATCAAACCCAGGTACAAAGTCAGAAAAAAATTCATTAACATCATCGCACATTCTACTATTTTCTCGTAGATGATATGCCCAGGGAGCCGTATATTCGATATCGTCTGTTCCGAGGGTATTCGATGAGGAGTATGACATGACAGAATGCGTCTTGTGTTTTATTTTGCCAGCGTGGTGTTCTGTTCGTTCCCGTCTGAAAGAGCAGGGGCCTGATGGGGTGTGGCGGGTCGTTCGTTTCAGCTACCTTTGTTGAGCGCTTTCAAGTTGACGTTGAGCCTTGGTACATCAACAAAAAAGCAAAAATCTAGCAACTCCTTGCGGTGAGTTGCAATCTTATATAAGCCATTACATTGCCGTCTGGGAGAGCAAGGCAGTTCCATTTCATTGCAGGCAATTGTAAGATATTGTAATACATTGCGTTCCAATCAAAAGTCTGCATATTCTAAGTCCGAGATGTCAGCTTCAAGCTCGCCATCTGAGCCTGCATCACCAGCTTCGTCCTCCATGTTAAAAGATACATAGTAAATGTATTCACTTAATACTCATTCGTTTCACTTCTTATCTTATCTAATCTAATCTCGTATAATCAATATCTTATCAGAGTATTATATAATCGTTAATTAACGGATTAGATATGAGCAAGATAATGAATTAATAGTGAATAATTAGTGTGTTTCATATTTAACTGTTATTATATTCATGGTCTAGAACATCTATTGATAGAGATGACATCATAAGGCACGATATGATATCATCAGGAACATAATGAAGTCATAGTGACATCATTAAGATAACTATCAGTAGATAATGAAGTCATAAAGAACTTTATGATATCATATAGAACATATTAGAAGGAATATAATAAGATAAGGTACAGAATGACCTCATCCACAGCAATGCGCAGCAATGGTCAGTCATCTGCTGTGCATGATACAGCAATCTCACTGCATTTGGATAGCTTTTACACAGCTATAGCTGTGTGTACATAGCCTCGTAGTTACTCCATTGGTAGAATAATGTGTATGTAAGCTAGGGTTCCAAAATGCATAAAAGGAGGGCATTCTGGATGACTGTCCCTCAGTTCCAAGAACTACAAAGTCAACAGTAAGACTAACCAAGCTAAAGATGTAAGTAGTTAATCCTTACTTAGCTTGAGTCCTGTGCTGCTCTCCCCTGATTTAACAGGTTATGGGCCCCAAGCAACAGCCTTGAAACGATGACTCTTGTCATCGTTGGATGTTGACTGTGCCATTGATGGAGTTTGGATAGTGTACACATGTAATCTTTATGTAGTTTTGTGTTTGATCTGCTAAAACCCCTCAAGAATATCAGATATACAATATGGCTCTAGGCCCTCTATTGGTCTGATGGGGTCCCACAGTGGATCATGTGTGTATGTGTAGGTGTCTCCTCATACTAATCTTCCCACATTTGTCTAGCAGCTAACCCATGACCATGGGATAAATGGTCCACTTAATGGTAGCAGGGATACCATTTCAGTCACCCTAGTGGCTGACAGTGTGGGAGCACTGACTAAACATCTGGAGTGGTGCTTCTGAGTCGCCCTGTGTTGTGGAACACAGAAATCAAAATTCTCACATGGGCTGACTACCCCAAATTGTCATGATTGACTGAAAAGCTTTGGCTTTTTCACCAAGTCATTTTCATTTTATTATTTATTTTCTTCATATTATATAAACACATGCTGACTAAGCAGGCGCCTATCGCTTGGCGCTTAGATAAAGCCATAGATAAGATACCGGAGCTCGGCGCTGATGACTCATTGCCATTACTACATGCGCAGTTGTCTTACTCATACCGTATTATATTTAGAGTAGGGCTTAGGGTAGTGCACAGACCACCTGTCGTAGTATATAAAGAGTGCAATCCAGCACCCAGAGTCCTCAGTTGAGTTTGTTACAATTCTCTTTTCCCTTGTTAGCGGACTACATTTACTTGTTACAAACCCATAATTACGCTTGGACGTTATCTCCTTTCATAGCTACCTTCGCCTTTCCTTTTCTAGATAGCTATGCTCTTTCCCCTTTAGTTTCTATTGTTCTCTGAACGTATATAAACCCCTCTCATGTACCGTAGTTCTTTAGTTCCAACTTAGTCGAATCTTATCCATAACTTGAACGCTCTTTTGCTCGTTGCCTCTACCGCTCTCCTCGCTCTCTCCCTAGCCTTCGTCACTGTCAGACTTAGTGCCTAGAACCCTCGTCCAGTGACTGGGAACAGACCGAGACTCTGTTTGTCACTGTAGACTTGGACGCTGAACGACGTTGTGGACATCGACCGTAACATAAGTTGGAACTCAGGACTAGCTCAGGGTATCATCCCTAGCCGACACCATTGAGACCCGCAGCTCTCAGGAACGACCCCCGAACAGATCCGTCACCTATAAGGGGAAATACTACCTTGAACAACGAGAAGTTTTTCTCTACCAACGAACCTGGTACTTTGTTACAGAAGGACGGAAACGAAACGAACCAGTCCCGAACGAATACTTTTCAGGAGACTTCTATTCAGGAGTATCTGAATTCGATTTACCCGATCAAATCTACCTAGACTGGGGTAGTGAAATACAAGGAGAATCGCTCTACCTTGTCAAGGAACCAGAAAACGAACCAGGAAGGACCCTCTACAGAAGATTCTTTAGAGACAGCAACCGACACGGAATCACAGCTAGCCTTTTAGCAGAGTGGGAGGAATTACTACGAATTGAACAAGCCAAGCTTGAGGAAAACCCGTTTGATACAGATTACTCGAAACAGAGACCACCCCCATCTCCGAAAACCAGAACCCCGAGTAGAACCCCTACTCCAGAACCGAAACCGATCACCAGAACACCTACCCCTGAACCACCGATTAACCCCGAACCACCGATCACTCCTGAACCGAGAATGGCGTCTGAAACCAGTGCAGGCTCTAAAGGAGATATCAAACCGCAGCCGATACGACCCTTTACAGGCAAACGAATCGAAGCAAGGTCATTTTTAGGACAGCTGGAGGATCACTTTACCCTCAATGAACAGAACTATGAAGGAAAAGATGAGAAGAAGGTCAGATATGCGCTCGCATGCATGGGACCAGAATTAGACGACTGGAAAACTATTATCCGAAGCGAGTTGAATGACAACAGAGGCAGTACCACAGCCACATTCAAATGGAGCAATTATGAAGCATTTGAAACACGTTTCATCAATGACTGGGGAGAAGTCAACAGCGCCCTTCGAGCCCTGAACAATTTATCCAAATTAAGAGTTGGAAACGGCGTTTCAGTCCCAGAGTACATCAGGAAGTTTCGCATGGATATAGGAACCTCCGGACTCACCGGAATACCCGCTCAGTTGCAGGCATTCGTCAAAGGATTACCTTTAGAACTCGCTAGAACAATCTTACAGGACCAAAGAAAGATTAAGACGATGCAAGAAGCCTATGATAAAGCTGAGGATCACCATAACGCTTGGGACATGACAGGACAAGGAAACAGGAGAACCAATGATGGATCTGGAACACGTTTCAATCGAAACAACAATCGGTCTGGAACAATCCGAGCTATGAATACCACAACCCCTAGCCGATTGACAGACGATCAAAAGGAGGAATATCGAAAGACTGGCAAGTGTTTCAGATGTGGAACACAGGGACACATCTCCAGGAACTGCCCAAGACGCAATGATGCATCTTCATCCAGGTCTTCTTATCAGAACAAAGCTGTTCGCTCCGTCACTGAGGAACAACAGAAGGAAGAGGACGAACCAGCAAAGAAAATTAGAACCATCTTTTCGGCAATGACTACTGAAGAAAAGAATGCCCTCTTAAACGAATTCGAGAATGAGGGTTTTTAGTTAGGAAGCGTCACTCAGCGGTTGGCCCTTCCTTATTATCGAGATCTGAACAGTTAGCGCTTGATTCTGTAATAGTATTATCCAACAATGACAAGCGCATTTCATTAACTATCAAATCGACCGATTTACCCGCTGGAACATCTGCCCTAATCGATTGTGGAGCAGAAGGAAACTTTGTAGATGAAGGAGCAGTGAAGGAGCTCAGGAAAGAACGACTTAAGAAACCAATCAAAGTTAGAAACGCAGATGGAACAGTAAATGTGAAAGGAATGATCACACATCGAACCAAGATATGCTACATGATTAAAGGACAGCAATTTATCAATTGGTTCTGGATCACTAAGCTAGGCGATCAACAAATGATTCTAGGAATACCATGGTTAGAAGAAAATAACCCGATCATCAACTGGCGAGAGAAATCTCTGAAAATTGGAGATCTGGACACATCGTCAAAAGCAATTTGGCAGCTAGCCCTCGATTCCCAGCAATGGGGTGAAGATGACTACTGGATTAGAGTTAAGACGTCCGCATCACAGGAACTAGAGCATAGGCTAAAGAAAGACGAACCATCCACCGCATTACCTACGGAATATGAGCAGTGGCGCACCATCTTTGACAAAAAGGCATCAGAACGCTTCCCATCCAGTCGACCATGGGATCATGCAATTAACACAAAGGAAGGCTTTGTTCCAAAAGCTAGTAAGCTTTACCCTCTGTCGGTCAAAGAACAAGGGCTGTTAGACGAATGGATTGATGAACAACTCAAGAAAGGATACATTAAACCATCCACATCACCACAGGCGTCACCGTTCTTCTTTGTAGCAAAAAAAGAAAGTGGAGCACTTCGACCCTGTCAGGATTACCGATACTTGAATGAATGGACTGTCAAAAACGCATATCCCCTTCCCCTTGTTTCCGATCTCATGACTAAGTTACGAGGCGCCAAATATTTCACCAAATTAGACCTCCGATGGGGATACAACAATGTTCGCATCAAGAAGGGAGACGAATGGAAAGCAGCCTTTATCACTAATCGGGGACTCTATGAACCAACAGTAATGTTCTTTGGATTATGCAACTCGCCGTCAACCTTTCAAACTATGATGAACGAATACTTTAGGGACATGATCAACGAAGGATGGCTGATCATTTACATGGACGACATGTTAATCTGCGCAGAAACATTAGAGCAACTGGAGGAGCGGACAAGACGAATTTTACAACGGCTACAAGATAACGATCTATTCCTGAAACTTGAAAAATGCAAGTTTGCCACACAGGAAGTCGAATTCCTAGGAATGATCATCACCCCTGGACGCATTCAGATGGACCCGATAAAGTTAGCAGGGATAGCCGATTGGCCAGTCCCTACCACCGTCAAACAAGTCCGATCATTCCTCGGATTTGGGAACTTTTACCGACGTTTCATTGGAAATTTTGCTGCCATCGCTAAACCACTTACTGACCTTACTAAGAAGACAGAACCATTCAACTGGACTACTGAACGGAACAATGCTTTTGAAATTCTAAAGAAATGATTTGCATCTATGCCGGTATTATTAATGCCAGATCCTACTCAACCCTTTATCCTCCAAACCGATGCATCAAATAAGGCAATAGGAGCAGTCTTGAAACAAGCAGATGAAACAGGATCTCTACACCCCTGCGGATTTATCTCACACGCATTAACACAAACGGAGCAGAATTACCAGATCTATGACCGGGAACTCTTGGCAATTATCAAAGGATTGATGACCTGGCGACATTTGTTACACGGATCACCCCACACCACTATAGTTCATTGCGACCACAAGAATCTATCCTACTACCGAACTGCCCAACGCTTAACGCCCACATGTCAAGGAATGGATAGAAGGATGCGCCCTCTGTCAACAAATGAAGATTAACACACACCCGAATGTACCAGCCCTTCACCCGATTCCATCGAAAGCTACCCATCCCTTTCAACAAGTAACCCTTGATTTCATCACTGATCTACCCCTTTCCGATGGCTTTGACTTGATCCTGGTCACGGTGGACCATGGTCTTACAAAGGGGGTAATTTTCACACCTTGCAAGAAGACAATCGATGCACTCGGCACGGCGGAACTTTACATCTCCGAAATTTTCAAACGATTTGGCCTACCCGACGTTCTAATCTCTGATCGAGGACCACAGTTCTCCGCGAAAGTATTTCAGGAAATACGAAAAGCATTAGGAATCGATCATAGAATGAGCACAGCCTACCATCCCCAAACCGACGGAGAAACAGAACGAGTCAATCAGGAATTAGAAGTCTACCTTCGAATGTTCTGCTCCAACGAACCACATCTATGGAAACCACTCCTCCCAATAGCCGAGTTTGCTCACAATAACCGACATCATGACACTATCAAAACTTCTCCATTCAGACTAATGTATGGAACGGACCCTGTTGCGCTTCCCACAGCTACTACGCGAATGACCACACCAGCGGCAGAAGAACGCCTTCAGTTCCTAAGGAAAGCCAGAGAAGAGGCGCTAGCAGCACATGAACTAGCAAGACAATTAGTGGCAAGACGACGCAAGGACAAAGCAATACGATTTGAAAAGGGTACCAAAGTATGGCTTGAGAACCGAAATCTTCACATACCATATCAGTCCAGAAAGCTAGCACCAAAACGAGAAGGACCCTTCGAGATCGAACAAGTAATGGGACCAGTGACATACAAATTGAAACTCCCGAAACAATGGCGCATCCACCCTGTGTTTCATGCGTCACTCCTTACCCCGTACAGGGAAACAACTGCGCACGGGCCGAACTATGTGAAACCACCCCCTGATCTCGTAAATGGACAAGAGGAGTTCGAGGTAGAGGCAATTCTAGCTCATAGGAAATGAGGCGCAGGCTACCATTACCTGGTTAAATGGAAAGGCTATGGATCGAATGACAATTCTTGGGAACCCGTTCGCAATCTTGCAAACGCCATGGATATCCTATCTGAATACCAACAACGTCGACACCTCTGAACCATGACTCGATACAGAAACCGCCACGTCTTGAAACAAAACTGTCACTATACCAAACGGAACTGCTCAACACTCTCTCGATACACTATAGCTCTTAAAGAAAAGACCGTCTATACCCACATACAATATCTCCCCTTCCAACACGCTCCTAGAGCACCGAACCCACCAGGGAAACTCACCCGAACTGTGGCATTAGTCACACGATATTATCGCACCCCTAGACTCGATCACTGTCACCAAAAGAACCCTTCAGGAACAACAGAGTTCCCCTGCAATGATATCCAGAATTATCTTCCCAAGTACCACGACTTACGATTTTCAGCCGACGATCTACCCCTCTACAACAACAATCCACCTGCATATCAAATTCAGGCCATCAGAAACAGTGACGTTTATAAAAGCGCCCATGGAAGATTGCTATGTCCAGAAGAATACAAACAGATGGATGAAATCACTAAACAAATACGGGAGTGTAGCGCACAAATCTGGTTAATCAGCCGAAGGATCAGGATACCAGGAAGGCCTCGCATTCTCATGGAAGACATCCTTGACGATCTTGATTACCTGTCTACCGCCATGGCAGGGGTAATAGCGGACATTATTAGGCGAATTAGAGAATTCTTAATCACCCCAACAACGACACCAGGGATCGAACACTTAAATGCACTAACCAGGTTCATCAGAGAGGAACGAGAACTCCTCACCAACCCTGCAATCGAAGATCCACTAAATACAGAAAATTGGCCTTCCGACGCGGAAATCAGCTACTTGGCATCCATATAAAATTTTCAAGTATCACTGCTTAACACCCAACCTACCTCGTAACAAAGAACCATGTTCACCTTCTTCGCCCTCGCCGCCTACTTCATCGCCTTGGCCCTCCTCTCCTGCGCTCACTGGCGCATCGACGAAACCGCTGCCGCCTTCTCACCCTTCCTCGCCATTCCAGACCTCCCGCTTGAGGTCTTCATTGAAAATACCACTGTCGTCCACTTCAAGGATGACGACTTACATATCCATCCTGCCACCCTGCTTCCCCAGGTATACCCTGACGACCACCACCTTCCGCATTTTGCCCAATTCGTCAAAAGGAATACCACACTCACTGTCGTCGCTGACGCCCTCGCCGCCGCCACATGTTCCATCACCAATCTCTCTTCCGCCACCGACAACCTCGCCGCCCTCACCCTCACCATCGACCCGCATGAGATGACCTATGAGGAGCGCGATTCCTTTCTCCAAAATGCACAAAATCTACACAGAGCTGCCGAAGCTCTCAAATGGAAGGTGGAAACGTCGACGAAAGAACTAGATAACGCCGTCAAATGGGCCGAGTCTAGAACGGATCACGGTTGGACAACTTCTGGCTGGTAGAAGTCGGTGACTTCTCGCATACAAAGGGGGTAATGTTACAATTCTCTTTTCCCTTGTTAGCGGACTACATTTACTTGTTACAAACCCATAATTACGCTTGGACGTTATCTCCTTTCATAGCTACCTTCGCCTTTCCTTTTCTAGATAGCTATGCTCTTTCCCCTTTAGTTTCTATTGTTCTCTGAACGTATATAAACCCCTCTCATGTATAGTAGTTCTTTAGTTCCAACTTAGTCGAATCTTATCCATAACTTGAACGCTCTTTTGCTCGTTGCCTCTACCGCTCTCCTCGCTCTCTCCCTAGCCTTCGTCACTGTCAGACTTAGTGCCTAGAACCCTCGTCCAGTGACTGGGAACAGACCGAGACTCTGTTTGTCACTGTAGACTTGGACGCTGAACGATGTTGTGGACATCAACCGTAACAGAGTTCTCTCGGGTTTCCCCTCCCTCCTCTCCTCCTCCTGTCTTGTCTGCTGTCTGGGGCTCTTAGGCGTCACGCCGAGGGAGTCCTGATAGTAGAACTCGACTAGTTCGCTCAACAGCCCCACGCTTGATATACCCGGACCACAGGGTTAAGTGGACAGAGAACAGGGGGATCACACCGTCGTATGCTGACGTTAAAATTGCGGTATCGGTTGCCAGACACCATTAAAACTGCGCACCCAGTGGCCCTGCCTTGTGGCCCTCGACTAACTTGGCATTACGTTCCCGGTCTATGCAAACCAAAGTACCTAACCCGGTAGATAGGGTTACCTGTGCACAGGAGACCAGTGCTGGGGTGATTGCACAATACGCAATCCGTATCTAGGGACCAGGCTCGCCACCCCCCTAGCGCGTTAAATTGCCCTGGCCTAGGCCCCTGAAGGCTATACATTTAGTTTACGTATTTACCCTCTTTCTGTACCCCTTGAGAGTAGCCACCACTTGGTCACGCGCTCTTGAGAAAGGCCCGCACCTGTACGGTGTAGCAGCAACTGGACAACCATTTGGACCCAGTTTAGATAGAATCTTCATCGATAAATAAAATCAGTAGTCAGTAAAGTATATTGTAGCACTGCAGGGGTGGTTGTAGACCCTGAGTGCACGTTTCGTACATACGTTCCCAAGCAAGTGACAGGCCAAGACCTCCCTCACTTACATACAAGTACAAAATAGGAGACACAAATAATGATACTTTTTGGGACGCTGTCACAGGCAATCTTGATCCAAACGACGCGGGTTTCAGTTCCTCTGAAGGAGAATCTACATCATCATCATCATCACATTCTACAAACTCTATCACAGAGGAACCACATCAGTGGGAAGCAGCACCATTTCCTATCTTAGTACCAAATCCAGCCACACTAAATCCTAACCTACTTTTCAACTCCGACGCCGATTTCATCGGAGAACCCACACCACCGTTTTCACCACCACCACCCCCGCTTACACCATCACCCACATTGCCACCGCCAATCTATCACAGTATGGCGGCGCCCCAAGAAATGACGTCAGCAGAATTGCTGAATCTCCTCAACGCACAAGCCGCGACCATCCAAGCTCTCCAAAATCAGCTGACACAGCTGCAAACAAACGCTGCACAGGCCGCCGCAGCCGCAGTGGAACACCCTCCTCCCCCCGCCAATATCGTTAACATACCGCCAGGGACGGTATTCAATATTCCCGGAACCGGAAATGGCGGAACATCTAGAATAGATGTAGCCAAACCACCGGTTTTCTCAGGAAAGACGTCCGAAGTGACAAATTTCATCAATGCATGCAGATTGTACATTCAATTGAAGATGCCGGAATCCGACGAGGAGGAGCGGATCTTATTAATCATCTCGTACATGATGGAAGGCTTTGCCGCAGATTGGAAGGACAATCTGTTGGAGCAGATGGCCAACAATGAAGAAGGAATTCCGCAAACAGCGGAACAGTTGTTCAGGCAAATCAGAAGGGACTTTGGTGATACTGATGAGCAGTCATCAAAGATCTCGGAGATGCGGACCATGACACAAGGGTCCAGCATGTGTGAGGAACACATACAAAAGTTTAAAAAGGTATCACGAGGCACCAGATACCTAGGAAGAGCTCTTATTGAAGAGTTCAAACGCAGTTTGAATACCAGGCTCCGAAAAAGGATTATGGAGGCCAACGAAGTACCTGAGACCATAGAAGGGTGGTATCAGAAAGCAGTAAGATTGGATCGCCAGTGGAGACAGGCGAAAGCCGAGGAGAAGTACTACTCCTCGCAGACCAGTAACTCCGCCAATAGGAGTGAAGGAGCATCCAAAGGCCCGGATACAGTGAAGCCGGTAGCCCCTGCCCAGCCAAAACCCCGATGGAAATTCGGATTGGGATCAGCGAGTCAGGGACGATTGGGAGCTGGAGCCTCCGCAAATTCAGGTAGTACAGCAAATTGGCTGGACCCTAATGCAATGGACGTTGATCAGAACCAAAGACCACCACTCCACTGTTACAAATGCGGCAAGATCGGACATATTTCCAGAAACTGCAGATCAGGACTTGATATTCGCACCATGATGTTTGATGAAATGAAGGAGTACTTCAAGAAGGGAGAAAAGAATTTAAAAGAGGAAGAGAGTCAGTAGGTCCCATACTAGACTCTCATAATAGATACACTGTACTAGATAGCTTAGATAGTGCACAGCCCCTTGATATAGCACCTAGTGCTGACCGGGTTGATGCAAGGATGATCTTGGGAGTCTCAAGGACTTCTGAGACATTCCCGCAAGAGGCGAACTCCCAGGTGAAACACCGTGATATAGCGCACAGCGCTGAAAGTGTCACTCCCAAGGAGCGCGGCAGGGCGGCAAAACCTGTGCTTAATTCCTCATTACCAAATACAGTAGTACAAGTATCTACAAAGGGACAAAAGGACTTAAAAGGAAAGCAGCGTGATATAGCGCCTTGCGCTGAAACTGCTTGTTCGAAAAGGATGTTGAAGAAAGGAGAAAAAGAGTTTTTAGTTAGGTCAATAGGACGAAAGGACAAGATCTTGATGGAGATCGGGTTGGAAAGGTTGGACACACATGAACAAACCCAGCAAACTGCGTTGCTCGACTCAGGGGCAACAGGATTATTCATGCATGCTGCATATGTGAAAAGGATGGGCTTCAAATTGATACCCTTAGAACGTCCCATTCAAGTTCGGAATGTGGATGGAACAAATAATGAAGGAGGAATGATCACCCATGAGGTTGATCTTCTTTTATCCTACCAAGGGCACAAGGAATGAGCCACCTTTGAAATATGCGAGCTAGGAAAAACCAACGTAATCATTGGATCCACATGGTTACGAAAGCACAATCCGGAAATCAATTGGGAGACCGGTCAAGTTAAATTAACACGCTGTCCACGGAGCTGTGGACATAGGCAAAGGGAGTGGACCAAAAAGCGGGAGCAGAAGGTTCGATCAGCGGAACACTGGCGTGTTCTGGAGTATCTGTGGGAACAGGAGAAAGAATTAGACTTCGCGCACTGGCTCGAAGAAAAAGAGGAAAGTGAGAAGCATCTCACGTACATGGAACAAATGAAACACCTGGGTCAATACAAGTATGGGGATAAATACCCATTCTTACCAGTGTTTCCATCATCCACCGGATCAAAAGCCGGATCAATGAGACATGTGCGGGAATTGGCCAAACTCACAGCCAAGGAGATGGTACCTGAACAATACCATCGATACCTCAAAATCTTTGAGAAAGGAGCATCAGAGCGCATGCCGGCTAGAAAGCCTTGGGATCACGCAATCGATACCAAACCAGGCTATCAACCCCGGAAATGGAAGGTCTATCCCCTATCCCCAGATGAGCTGCAAGAAGTACGGAACTTTGTGGATGATCAGTTGGCAAAAGGGTATATCCGACCCTCAAAATCTCCACAAACGTCACCCATCTTCTTTGTAAGCAAGAAAGATGGAAAGAAGCGGATGGTTCAGGACTACAGATACCTGAACGAGTGGACGGTTAAAAATAATTATCCACTGCCCCTAATATCAGAGCTCGTGGACCGAGCGGGGAGCGCGAAATACTTCACTAAGCTAGACCTTAGGTGGGGATATAACAATGTATGGATCAAGGAAGGCGACAAATGGAAAGCCACATTCACTACCCCTGAAGGTTCTTTTGAACCAGTAGTAATGTTTTTTGGGCTGACCAACTCGCTGGCCACATTCCAAGCAATGATGAATGACATCTTCCACGATATGATCAACGCAGGAAAATTCATTGTATACATTGATGACATACTCATCTTTACTAAAACAAAAGAAGAGCATGATGCAATCGTACAACAAGTCTTGCAACAATTGGAGGAGAATGATCTGTATGTAAAACCAGAAAAATGTGTGTGGTGCGTGGAAGAAGTTGAATTCTTGGGCGTCATCCTAGGACCCAAGGGAATTCAAATGGACACAAAAAAGGTCGAAGCAATTATCAGCTGGCCCACCCCTTCTTGTGTCAAGGATGTACAAAGGTTCTTAGGCCTAGCCAATTACTATAGGCGCTTTGTACAGGACTTCGCCAAAATTGCACGGCCACTACACGATTTGGTCAGAAAAGAAAAAACATGGGGATGGACAGAGGTCCAAGAAAAGGCTTTCCAAAGCCTGAAAAAAATATTTACGGAGCAACCCTTACTAGTTGCTCCAGACTCGGATAGGAAATTCAGGGTGGAATCAGATGCATCAGATTACGCTATGGGTGGCGTCTCATCTATGCTCTGCAAAGATGACAAATGGAGGCCTGTGGCCTACCTATCAAAGTCGCTCAATGATACTGAGCGCAATTATGACGTCCATGACAAGGAAATGCTAGGCATCATGCAGTGCCTGGAAACATGGCGTCATTACTTAGAAGGAGCACGTGAACAGTTCGAGATATGGACTGATCACAAAAATCTCAAGTACTTTATGAGTGCAAAAAAGTTGAATCGCAGGCAAGCCAGATGGGCTTTGTACCTCAGCCGATTTAATTTTGTCTTGCATCATAAAGCTGGTGTTACTATGGGAAAGGCTGATTCTCTGTCCAGGAGGCCAGACCATAAAAAGGGGGTGGATGATGACAACAAGGATGTCACGCTCCTCAAACCGGACTTTTTCAGGATTGCCGCACTATGCCATGGACATGTATTCATTCATAGCTCAGAAAAAGAATTATTAAACAAAATTCGACATTCTGAAGCATGTGACGAAGCAGTAGTAAAGGCAGTAGAAGCAATGAAAAAGGCCGGCGTTAAAACACTAAACGCTCGAGAATGGGAGATAGAGCAGGGACTTATCCTCTGGCAAGGGAAAGTCTATGTATTTAAGGATGAGAAATTGCGGATGGAGATAATCCGCCTACACCATGATACACCCATTGCTGGACATGGAGGACAATGGAAGACGATCGAACTTGTCACAAGAAACTACTGGTGGCCGGGAATCACCAGGTTTATCAAAAAATATGTTAGTGGATGTGACAAAATAAGAATTTCCCAGAGCCCCCTGCTGGAAAGCTAATGCCAAACTCAGCACCAGCAAAGCCCTGGACGCATATTTCTGCCGATTTTATCACAAAATTACCAGAATCACATGGTCATAATGCGATCTTGGTAGTTTGTGACAGAATGTCAAAAATGGCGCACTTCATCCCCTTTTCAGAAGAGACATCGGTGCAGGGATTAGCCACATTATTTAGGGACCATGTTTGGAAACTTCATGGACTCCCTGAATCCATAATCTCAGATCGCGGTCCACAGTTTGCTGCACAAATGATGAAGGAGCTGAACCAAATGTTGGGCATAAGCACGGATTTGTCCACAGCATTCCATCCACAAACGGATGGACAAACAGAACGAATGAATCAGGACTTAGAGCAGTACCTGAAGATTTTCGTAGATCATAGACAAGAAACATGGTCTGGATGGTTAGCCATTGCTGAATTTAGCTACAACAACAAAATTCAGGCATTGTTACGATATGGACTTTTTTCTATTTTTCTCTATTTTATTCAGAGGCCTACAGACGTATAACAAGACGCGAGCATACGGCGTGGGACCCCTATCCAGATATGGCAGGAGGATTATATAACCCAGGGTGGCTATACGATCAGGGCTATTAGGGGATATTGGGTGAAACGGCGTTCGCGGGAAGGGACCGGAAGTCTGGGTGAGTCCGGACAGGTCTGGGAGATGGGTCTGGGTCTTGTTGCTGCGCGTGCATAGCCTTAGCAGCTGCGCAGACTGTGTGCACAGACCAACGGCTCAGGTATATAAGGAGTGCGTCTGTAGGTAGGAGTCCTTAAGACTCTAGATTGTTTCCTCCTTGTATGTTACGGTCGATGTCCACAACGTCGTTCAGCGTCCAAGTCTACAGCGACAAACAGAGTCTCGGTCTGTTCCCAATCACTGGACAAGGGTTCTAGGCACTAAGTCTGGCAATGACAAAGGCTAGAGAGAGAGCGAGGAGAGCGGTTGAGGCGACGAGCAAAGAGCGTTCAAGTTATGGATAAGATTCGACTAAGTTGGAACTGAAGAACTACGGTACATGAGAGGGGTTTATATACGTTAAGAGAACAATAAGAATATAAGGGGAAAGAGCATAGCTATCTAAGAAAGGAAAGATGAAGGTAGCTATAAAAAGAGATAACATCCAAGTGTAACTATGGGTTTGTAACAAGTAAATGTAGTCCGTTAACAAAGGGAAAAGAGAACTGTAACATTACCCCCTTTGTATGCAAGAAGTCACCGACTTCTACCAGCCAGAGGTAGTCCAGCCATGGTCTGTTCTGGACTCGGCCCACTTGACGGCGTTGTCCAATTCTTTTGTAGAAGTTTCCACCTTCCATTTGAGCGCTTCTGCAGCGCGATGCAGATTTTGTGCGTTTCGTAAAAAGGAGTCGCGTTCCTCGTACGTCATCTCGTGTGGGTCAATGGTGAGAGTGAGGGCGGCGAGGTTGTTGGTGGCGGAGGAGAGGTTAGTGATGGAGCAGGTGGCGGCGGCAAGGGCGTCGGCAACGACGGTGAGCGTGGTGTTCCGTTTGACGAATTGAGCAAAGTGGGGAAGGTGATGGTCATCTGGGTATACCTGGGGAAGTAAATCGGCTGGGTGGACGTGAAGATCATCGTCTTCGAAGTGGATAATGGTGGTATTTTCGATGAAGACCTCTAGCGGGAGGTCCGGGACGGCGAGGAAGGGCGAGAGAGCAGCGGCGGTTTCGTCAATGCGCCAGTGAGCGCAGGAGAGGAGGACCAGGATGGTGAAGTAGGCGATGAGGGCGAAGAAGGTGAACATGGTTACTGTGATGCGTTTATTGACGTTAGGTGACGATGCCTGGAGACTTTATACACGTTCCGAGTCGCTGATGTCCATGTCAGAGTCCCAATTTTCTGTATTCAACGGGTCTTCGATTGCAGGGTCCGTGAGGAGTTCCCGTTCTTCTCTCATGAATATAGTTAATGAATTCAAATGTTCAATCCCTGGTTCCATTGTCGGTGTGATTCGGAATTTTCTGATTCGCCTGACGATATCCACTATTACCTGTACCATTGCGAGAGATAGATAATCAAGTTCGTCGAGGATGTCTTCCATGAAAAGGTGAGGTCTCCCTGGTATTCTGATTCTTCGGCTAATTTGCCAGATCTGCGCGCTGCACTCCCGTGTTTGCTTAGTGATTTCGTCCATCTGTTTATACTCTTCTGGGCAGAGCAATCTTCCATGCGCGCTTTTATAAACATCACTGCTCTTGATGGCTAAAAGTTGATAGGCAGGTGGGTTATTATTGTAGAGGGGTAGATCGTTGGTTGAAAATTGTAGGTCGTGATACTTGGGAAGATAATTCCGGGCATTATTGCAGGGGAATTCCGTTATCCCTGAAGGATTCTTCTGGTGACGGTGATCGAGACGAGGGGTGCGATAATATCGTGTGACTAATGCCACAGTTCGGGTAAGTTTTCCTGGTGGGGTCGGTGCTCTAAGAGCGTGCTGGAAGGGAAGATATTGTATGTGGGTATAGACGGTTTTTTCTTTAAGGGCTATAGTATATCGAGAGAGTGTAGAGCAATTCCGTTTTGTATAGTGGTAGTTTTGTTTCAAGACGTGGGGGTTTCTATATCGCATCATGGTTCAGAGGTGTCGACGTTGTTGATATTCTGATAGGATATCAGTGGCGTTTGCAAGATTGCGAGCGGGTTCCCAAGAATTATCATTCGATCTGTAGCCTTTCCATTTAACCAAGTAATGGTAGCCTGCGCCTCGTTTCCTGTGAGCTAGAATTGCCTCAACCTCGAATTCCTCTTGTCCGTTTACGAGATCAGGGGGTGGTTTCACATAGTTCGGCCCATGCGCAGTTGTTTCCCTGTATGGGGTAAGGAGTGACGTATGAAACACAGGGTGAATGCGCCATTGTTTCGGGAGTTTCAATTTGTATGTCACTGGTCCCATCACTTGTTCGATTTCGAAGGGTCCTTCTCGTTTTGGTGCTAGTTTTCTGGACTGATATGGTATGTGAAGATTTCGGTTTTCAAGCCATACTTTGGTGCCTTTTTCGAATCGTATTGCTTTGTCTTTGCGTCGTCTTGCCACTAGTTGTCTTGCCAGTTCATGTGCTGCTAGCGCTTCTTCTCTGGCTTTCCTTAGGAACTGGAGGCGCTCTTCCGCTGCTGGTGTGGTCATTCGTGAGGTAGCAGTGGGAAGCGCAACAGGGTCCGTCCCATACATTAGTCTGAATGGAGAAGTTTTGATTGTGTCATGATGTCGGTTATTGTGAGCAAACTCGGCTATTGGGAGAAGCGGTTTCCATAGATGTGGTTCATTTGAGCAGAACATTCGAAGGTAGACTTCTAATTCCTGGTTGACCCGTTCTGTTTCTCCGTCAGTCTGAGGGTGATAGGCTGTGCTCATTCTATGGTCGATTCCTAATGCTTTTCGTATTTCCTGAAATACTTTTGCGGAGAACTGTGGTCCTTGATCTGAGATTAGAACGTCGGGTAGGCCAAACCATTTGAAAATTTCGGAGACGTAAAGTTCCGCAGTGCCTAGTGCATCGATTGTCTTCTTGCAAGGTGTGAAAATTACCCCCTTTGTAAGACCATGGTCCACCGTGACCAGGATCAAGTCAAAGCCATCGGAAAGGGGTAGATCAGTGATGAAATCAAGGGTTACTTGTTGAAAGGGATGGGTAGCTTTCGATGGAATCGGGTGAAGGGCTGGTACATTCGGGTGTGTGTTAATCTTCATTTGTTGACAGAGGGCGCATCCTTCTATCCATTCCTTGACATGCTTGAACATTCCGGGCCACCAGTAGTCACGTTTAAGGAGTTCAAGGGTCTTTAGTCGTCCAGGGTGACCTGATGATCGTGCCTCATGCGTTTCCTTAATCAATTTGGTTCGTAACCCATCTTGGTCAGGGATGTAGGTCTTTCCGAGATAATGAACAATGCCATTGGTGTAAGACCAATCTTGTATGTTCGATTTGATCGGTGGGGCGCGGTGCGTGGTGATAACCTCGATTAGAATACGTCCAAAATCGTCTTTTGACATTGCTTTCTGAATTTCTGTGACTAGATCTTCTGCAATAAGACGAATAAAACGATCCTCTGGTAGGACTGCAATGTCTTCTTGTAATTCGCTGTTTCCCATATGATCAGGGCGTCGGGACAAGGCGTCTGCTTCAAACATTTTTGTGCCAGGGACGTGCTCAATGCGTAGGTCAAATTCTGATAACAGGGATGACCATCTAGCTTGTCTGGGCGTTAAGCGTTGGGCAGTTCGGTAGTAGGATAGATTTTTGTGATCGCAATGAACTATAGTGGTGTGGGGTGATCCATGTAACAAATGTCGCCAGGTCATCAATCCTTTGATAATTGCCAAGAGTTCCCGGTCATAGATCTGGTAATTCTGCTCCGTTTGTGTTAATGCGTGTGAGATAAATCTGCAAGGGTGTAGAGATCCTGTTTCATCTGCTTGTTTCAAGACTGCTCCTATTGCCTTATTTGATGCATCGGTTTGGAGGATAAAGGGTCGAGTAGGATCTGGCATTAATAATACCGGCATAGATGCAAATCGTTTCTTTAGAATTTCAAAAGCATTGTTCCGTTCAGTAGTCCAGTTGAATGGTTCTGTTTTCTTAGTAAGGTCCGTAAGTGGTTTAGCGATGGCAGCAAAATTTCCAATGAAACATCGGTAAAAGTTCCCAAATCCGAGGAAGGATCGGACTTGTTTGACAGTGGTAGGGACTGGCCAATCGGCTATCCCTGCTAGCTTTATCGGGTCCATCTGAATGCGTCCAGGGGTGATGATCATTCCTAGGAATTCGACTTCCTGCGTGGCGAACTTGCATTTTTCAAGTTTCAGGAATAGATCGTTATCTTGTAGCCGTTGTAAAATTCGTCTTGTCCGCTCCTCCAGTTGCTCTAATGTTTCTGCGCAGATTAACATGTCGTCCATGTAAATGATCAGCCATCCTTTGTTGATCATGTCCCTAAAGTATTCGTTCATCATAGTTTGAAAGGTTGATGGCGAGTTGCATAACCCAAAGAACATTACTGTTGGTTCATAGAGTCCTCGATTAGTGATAAAGGCTGCTTTCCATTCGTCTCCCTTCTTGATGCGAACATTGTTGTATCCCCATCGGAGGTCTAGTTTGGTGAAATATTTGGCACCTCGTAACTTAGTCATGAGATTGGAAACAAGGGGAAGGGGATATGCGTTTTTGACAGTCCATTCATTCAAGTATCGGTAATCCTGACAGGGTCGAAGTGCTCCACTTTCCTTTTTTGCTACAAAGAAGAATGGTGACGCCTGTGGTGATGTGGATGGTTTAATGTATCCTTTCTTGAGTTGTTCATCAATCCATTCGTCTAACAGCCCTTGTTCCTTGACCGATAGAGGATAAAGCTTACTAGCTTTTGGAACAAAGCCTTCCTTTGTGTTAATTGCGTGATCCCATGGTCGACTGGATGGGAAGCATTCTGATGCCTTTTTGTCAAAGATGGTGCGCCATTGCTCATATTCCGTAGGTAATGCGGTGGATGGTTCGTCTTTCTTTAGCCTATGCTCTAGTTCCTGTGATGTGGATGTCTTAACTCTAATCCAGTAGTCATCTTCACCCCATTGCTGGGAATCGAGGGCTAGCTGCCAAATTGCTTTTGACGATGTGTCCAGATCTCCAATTTTCAGAGATTTCTCTCACCAGTTGATGATCGGGTTATTTTCTTCTAACCATGGTATTCCTAGAATCATTCGTTGATCGCCTAGCTTAGTGATCCAGAACCAATTGATAAATTGCTGTCCTTCGATCATGTAGCATATCTTGGTTCGATGTGTGATCATTCCTTTCACATTTACTGTTCCATCTGCGTTTCTAACCTTGATTGGTTTCTTAAGTCGTTCTTTCCTGAGCTCCTTCACTGCTCCTTCATCTACAAAGTTTCCTTCTGCTCCACAATCGATTAGGGCAGATGTTCCAGCGGGTAAATCGGTCGATTTGATAGTTAATGAAATGCGCTTGTCATTGTTGGATAATACTATTACAGAATCAAGCGCTAACTGTTCAGATCTCGATAATAAGGAAGGGCCAACCGCTGAGTGACGCTTCCTAACTAAAAACCCTCGTTCTCGAATTCGTTTAAGAGGGCATTCTTCTCTTCAGTAGACATTGCTGAAAAGATGGCTCTAATTTTCTTTACTGGTTCGTCTTCTTCCTTCTGTTGTTCCTCAGTGACGGAACGGACTGCCTTATTCTGGTAAGAAGACCTGGATGAAGACGCATCATTGCGTTTTGGGCAGTTCCTGGAGATGTGTCCCTGTGTTCCACATCTGAAACACTTGCCGGTCTTTCGGTATTCCTCTTTTTGATCATCCGTTAATTGGCTAGGAATCGTGGTATTTATAGCTCTGATTGCTCCAGATCGGTTGTTATTGTTTCGATTGAAACGTGTTCCAGATCCATCATTGGTTCTCCTGTTTCCTTGTCCTGTCATGTCCCAAGCGTTATGGTGATCCTCGGCCTTATCATAGGCTTCTTGCATCGTCTTGATCTTCCTTTGGTCCTGTAAGATCGTTCTAGCAAGTTCTAATGGTAGTCCTTTGACGAATGCCTGCAATTGAGCGGGTATCCCAGTGAGCCCAGAGGTTCCTATGTCCATGCGGAATTTTCTAATGTATTCTGGGACTGAAACGCCGTTTCCAACTCTTAATTTGGATAGATTGTTCAGGGCTCGGAGGGCGCTGTTGACTTCCCCCCAGTCATTGATGAAACGTGTTTCAAATGCTTCATAATTGCTCCATTTGAACGTGGCTGTGGTACTGCCCTTGTTGTCATTCAATTCGCTTCGAATGATAGTTTTCCAGTCGTCTAGTTCTGGTCCCATGCAAGCAAGTGTGTATCTGACCTTCTTCTCATCTTTTCCTTCATAGTTCTGTTCGTTGAGGGTAAAGTAATCCTCCAGTTGTCCTAAAAATGACCTTGCTTCGATTCGTTTACCTGTAAAAGGTCGTATAGGCTGCGGTTTGATATCTCCTTTAGAGCCTGCACTGGTTTCAGATGCCATTCTCGGTTCAGGAGTGATCGGTGGTTCGGGGTTAATCGGTGGTTCAGGGGTTGGTGTTCTGGTGATCGGTTTCGGTTCTGGAGTAGGGGTTCTACTCGGAGTTCTGGGTGTCGGAGATGGGGGTGGTCCTTGTTTCGAGTAATCTGTATCAAACGGGTTTTCCTCAAGCTTGGCTTGTTCGATTTGTAGTAATTCCTCCCACTCTGCTAAAAGGCTAGCTGTGATTCCGTGTCGGTTGCTGTCTCTAAAGAATCTTCTGTAGAGGGTCCTTCCTGGTTTGTTTTCTGGTTCCTTGACAAGGTAGAGCGATTCTCCTTGTATTTCACTACCCCAGTCTAGGTAGATTTGATCGGGTAAATCGAATTCAGATACTCCTGAATAGAAGTCTCCTGAAAAGTATTCGTTTGGGACTGGTTCGTTTCGTTTCCGTCCTTCTGTAACAAAGTACCAGGTTCGTTGGTAGAGAAAAACTTCTCGTCGTTCAAGGTAGTATTTCCCCTTGTAGGTGACGGATCCGTTCGGGGGTTGTTCCTGAGAGCTGCGGGTCTCAATGGTGTCGGCTAGGGATGATACCCTGAGCTAGTCCTGAGTTCCAACTTATGTTACGGTCGATGTCCACAACGTCGTTCAGCGTCCAAGTCTACAGCAACAAACAGAGTCTCGGTCTGTTCCCAATCACTGGACAAGGGTTCTAGGCACTAAGTCTGGCAATGACAAAGGCTAGAGAGAGAGCGAGGAGAGCGGTTGAGGCGACGAGCAAAGAGCGTTCAAGTTATGGATAAGATTCGACTAAGTTGGAACTGAAGAACTACGGTACATGAGAGGGGTTTATATACGTTAAGAGAACAATAAGAATATAAGGGGAAAGAGCATAGCTATCTAAGAAAGGAAAGATGAAGGTAGCTATAAAAAGAGATAACGTCCAAGTGTAACTATGGGTTTGTAACAAGTAAATGTAGTCCGTTAACAAAGGGAAAAGAGAACTGTAACATTGTAGGTCACAGACTATTGTGTCTTAGCTTCGTCTCAAATCTATTCTCTTCTCTGAAGCTTGTGATTGTGTATAAGGATTAGTCCTAACATAATCTAGAGTCTTCTATATCACACCCTTCATCGTTGGTCATAGCGCGGAGCAAGTCTTGCTCGTCATCGCGGACAGTGACAAGGAGAGTCTAGTTCACAGTAAACCGTCTGACTCTGTACACGTTACAGCACGTGTCTACAGACAGCCTCGAGGAATCTAGGCGACACCGACATCAACAACAGATAGCCTCATCTTATCGTTATAAGGTGACTACGGCCAATTGGCTACTGGCAACCAAACAGTACTAGACGAGAGCTTGGAGCGCGCTGTAGTCGACCGGGCAGGGTCTTGCAGGCACCAGCACTAGTATTGCGGAAAAGGGGGTGGAACCCTCGAAGACAATTCATTTGTGTGTCGTGTATCAAGGAGATACAGTCTGAGAATACCAATTACGTATCGGATCTATTGATCTGAGCACGAGGACATCTCAGTGAAGACCCGGGCACCACACATCTGGGTCAGTTGGTGGAATCAAATCGAAGATCTGAGTGCGGGTGCGTTATTGACCGCATCAGACAGTGGACGTATTAGGAAGTACGTTTACGGAAGAAAAGGCGACATCCCTCTACTTGAGGCGTCATTGGAATCGCGGATCTAGCAGGATCAAAACATAATCGGAATGGCTGGGCTATTCAATTTCGTATTGCCAAGGGCCGGCATGACCCTTGAAGAGATCGGGATCATCTTCTCGATCGGATGGGCGCAGGGGTGCGCAGCAAAGAAATCACCTGTAATATCAATCAAGGAGGATCGGACCGACAACCGACCTCGCGACGCGCATGTCAGGGCTTGGCAGCGCTGGCTGAAGGAACAGAGACGTCTTCAAAAGGAAATGAAACGTCAGGAAAAACTAGCAGTATGGCGCGCTGAGGAAGCGGCCATCAAGGAACAAGAAGACGCGTGGCAAGAATTACTAAAAATACGCCACAAACAATTATTGCAGAAACGCCGGTTCAAGGAGCTGGAGCAGCAAATTGCCAAGGAACGAAAAACCCTGGAAGATGTCCTGAATCAGCTAGAGCCTGGATTGCCGGTTAGGGAGGCACTATTCAACACGCCCTCCAACATCGAATTACTACTCATCAGTTTCAATGTGTACACGCTGAAACATGATGGCCTGGTCTTGACAGCAAAAGAGCGGAATTGGCTGATGCATGCCCTAAACGGAAATATTGAAGGGACAGTGGAAGTTCACTGCCGATACAGCAATTTTACAGTTCACCCTGATATCCCCGGATACTGTTATCTTAGCATGATCAAAGTACAGTACTGGAGCCAGTACAACTGGCCTGCCTATCCCCGAATAGTCGAGTTGGTATCATGGGACCCTAGACTCCGAAACACCAGGGCGCGTATTACCATTAGGCCAACTCGGGGAATCGATAATTGTTACCATGTGGAGCCTAGTATGGATGGACTCCAGGCCTGGAGGTACATGTTCTTCCTAGAACGAACAGGATCGGGATATAAAAAGCTCGGAGCTTTCCGGTTCACGACTGACATGCTCGCCAACATGTACAATGCATTAACGGGATGGCGAACGACGTGGGCGGAAGAAACAGAATTGCCAGCCCCTGCAGGAGCCACCCCTGCCCAAGTAGCTGCACAGGAAGATGTCATCCAAAGACAACAAATGGCGCGGGAAGAAACCATTACCGCAATCGGGCAAGTTGTTGCTGGAATCGTAAATGAATATCGACGAGCGAACCCTATACCACTACCAACACCACTGACCAAAGCCAAGATGCCAGATTATTATGAAGGAGATCCCCGCATGGTAGATGGATGGCTACGGCAGATGAGAACGTACTTCACACTGGCCCGAGAAACTCAATTAGATCGAAAGATCTCCATCTGCTTATACCGGATCCGAAAAGGAAAAGATAACCGAGCGGGAGATTGGGCAGGCGTGAAACTAAAAGCAGTCCAGGATGCAGACCAAGAATACCAAAATGAGATGGTTAATTCTGGATGGCCAACCAACCTGTCTTGGGCATCGCTGAATCAAGGTGTTATCGTAAATGATCATGAAATTAGACGTCCCTTAAGAAATCAATTCCCTTTTACTTCATGGGAAGATTTTACAATGCAGATGCATGAATTCTTGATGTCAACCGAAACTCGGGAAAAGGCGACAGATGCAATTCTTGCATTAAAACAAGGGAGCACAATGATTGAGGATCATGTAGTCAGATTCAATGCCCTGGTACCATTGGTTGGATGGGACAATAGAGCGTTGATTGCACTATTCAAACAAAACATTAATCCTGCACTGGGACGGGATTTGATCAGACATGGAAACTTAGGGGACAATGCAACCCTGAAACAAATCCAGGATCAGGCGATAGAGTTAGCACGAGCCTACCGTAAGGCAACAGAAGCATACGGACCGGATAGACAACAAGGCGGGTACAAAGAAAAAACGGTTGCCAAGAATAGCAAACCAAACCAGTTTCAATACAGTACGCCGACAATGTCTAGAGATCCGAATGCTTTGGATGTGGATAAAAGTAAAAAACCTATCACCGGGAACTGTTACAATTGCGGCAAAGAAGGACACTTTGCCCGAGAATGCCCAGACCCTCGGAAACCCCGATGGAAGGATACAGGAAAGTGGAGAGCAAGAGAAGTCAAGATAGAAGAGCTCACTGAGGAGCAATGGAAAGAACTCGGAAAAGAGAAGGGTTTTGGCGAAAGCCAGTAGGCGAGCGCTCAGCGCTGCTGGCTGATAGAGTTTCGAAATCAAACAATGATTCTTGTGTAAATGTACAAGGACTACTATATGAATATTCTTCTCATATTCATCGAATTCGAAACTTAAGTGTGAGCGCCAAACCCCGGATCAAACAATGGACCCCTGCATGGGTAATGAGGAGGATATGGCAACAAAATGAACAGGTTGCTATAGACTGTCTGAAAGGATGGGTTCACGAGAGACGTTTATCTGAAGTGACATCGCAACTACTAAAGGAGCTGAACCAACAATCAGAATCCGAAGCAATGTGGAACTTGGCACAGTTGCGACAACAAATTGTCAAAGCTTCAGGGAAACAAGAAATGAACCTTAAAGGAATCATAACTACTATGGACACAGGATCCACAATTCCTGTTACGGCTTTAGTTGACTCAGGATGTACCGGATCATGCATTAACGATGAGTTTGTGGAAAAGCATCGGATGAACAAGCGACGACTTTTACGGCCGGTGCCAGTTTACAATGCAGATGGAACTCGTAATACCATGGGGAATATCGAATACATGGTTCAGTTCAAACTACGGATCGGAGACCATGAAGAAGTCATGGACTGTTGCGTCGCACGACTGGGAAAAACGGACCTGTTTTTGGGTCATGACTGGTTACAACTGCATAATCCAAGTATGAACTGGAAAAAGCATGAAGTAACTTTCAGCCGTTGTCCAGGAACATGCTGGAATCAATCAAGTGTGAACGAGCCTGAGGAGGAGGTAGAGGAAACCGAATCCTTAGCAGAAGGAGAGCGTCTGCTTGCGGTACATATAGGATTGGAAGAGTTAAAATTACGACCACTCTCCACTGACATCACAGCAAGAGAAGCATTGGCTAGTAAGAAGCGGTCGTTAGAAGAGACGGTACCTAGACACTATCTCAAATATCGTAAAGTCTTTGAGAAAGAAACGTTTGACGAATTACCACCAAGACGACCATGGGATCATGCCATCGAGTTTATTCCTGGAGGACAGCCGACTGATTGTAAAGTATACCCATTGAATAAAGAAGAACGGGAACAGTTGGATGAATTCCTGGAAGAAAACCTGAAATCCGGATGAATTAGACCAAGTACTTCTGAACAAGCGTCACCATTCTTCTTTGTCAAGAAAAAGGATGGTAAACTGAGACCAGTACAGGATTACCGGAAGTTAAATGACATCACGAGGAAGAACCGATACCCGTTACCTTTGATCGGAGAATTGATTGACCGGTTATCAAAAGCCAAAGTCTTCTCCAAAATGGATATCCGGTGGGGTTATAATAACATTAGGATCAAAGAAGGCGATGAGTGGAAGGCAGCCTTTAAAACCCATCGAGGCCTGTTTGAACCTCTGGTCATGTTTTTTGGTCTTTGTAACTCCCCGGCAACGTTCCAGACGATGATGAATGATATCTTCAGGCAAGAAATTGCTGAAGGATGGGTCGTCATTTATATGGATGACATCTTGGTATTCTCCCAATCACAGGACGCACATACGCTGCATGTTAACCGCATCTTAGCGAAACTGGAGAATCACAAGTTATCCTTGAAACCGGAGAAGTGCTGGTTTGATCAACCTCAGATAGACTTCCTCGGACTGGTCATCAGTCAGGACTCAATTCAAATGGAAAAAGGCAAGGTACAAGCAGTAGTTGATTGGCCAATTCCTACCTGCAAACGTGAATTGCAGCAGTTCTTGGGCTTTATCAACTTTTACCGGCGTTTTGTGCAAGGTTTTGCTAAAATGGCGAAACCCTTAACAAGTCTTACTGGGAAAGTCGAGTGGCAGTGGACAGATCAGCAGACATTGGCCTTTCAGGGACTGAAAGACCTTGTGGCGAGGGAGGTAGTCCTCAAAATTCCAGACGATGATGGTCAATTTCGTGTCGAAGTAGATGCATCTGATTTTGCAATTGGTGGAATTTTGTCCCAGCAAAACAAGGACAGCACATGGCGACCTGTGGCTTTCATTTCCAAATCATTAAATGAAGCGGAGCGGAACTATGAGATTTATGACAAGGAAATGCTTGCAGTAATGCATGCGTTTTACGAATGGTCTCACTACCTAAAAGGTGCCAAGGAACAGATTGAGGTCTTAACGGATCACCAAAACCTCACATATTTCCGGAAACCACAAAACCTGAATAGACGGCAGGCACGATGGGTCACGGACTTGCAAGAGTTCAACTTCGTAATTAAGCATCGATCTGGGAAGTCTAATTCAAAAGCAGACCTATTGTCAAGAAGAGCAGGACATGAAAAGGGACAAAATGATAACGAAGGAGTGATACTCCTGAAAGATCATTTGTTTGTAAGGGTCTATGATGATGATCGGGCAATCGAGGACATGATTAAGGAGATTCAAAAGGTCTCGGCTCGGCAGTGGGAAACTCAGGTTCGACAAGGCATCGAACAGCAAGACCCTGACTTTAAAACCGAGAAAGGGTTAGTTGAATGGAAGGGTCGGATTTACGTCCCAGCGGACGCGCAGATCAGGGGTGACCTAATTCAGATTCATCATTCCTGGGGACATTCAGGAGTAGTCAAAACCGTGGAAAGCCTCACCCGCAATTTCTGGTGGCCGCAAATGCGAAAGGACATTGAGCGATTTGTACGAGGATGCGAAACGTGCCAGAAAGCAAAACCGGATCGACAGCCAAGAGCGGCGCCATTGAATCCAAATGAAATCCCGGACGCACCATGGGAAGTCATATCAGTAGATTTAATTGGACCATTACTGGATTCCAAAGGAAACGACATGATCATGGTAGTGGTAGATCGGTTCACAAAAAAGGTGTACTTCCTTCCCGCTACGTCGTCAATCACGTCACAAGGGGTAGCAGTTCTATTCCGAGATAACGTCTTCTGGGAACATGGTTTACCAAGAAAGGTCATCAGCGATCAAGGATCGCAGTTTGTCTCAAAGTTCATGGACGATTTGTATGGAATCTTGGGAATACAGGCCAATAGATCCATGGCTTATCACCCGCAAACCGATGGACAGACAGACCGCGTTAATCAGGAAGTCAAAGAATTCCTGACAATGTTTGTCAATCATCGACAGGATAATTGGAGTGATTGGCTCGCAGTGGCTCAATTCTGCCATAATGACCGGATACACTCGTCTACTGGATTTTCACCGTTCTTCATGAATTATGGAAGACATCCCAACAAGGGGATGAATCCGTTATACCAGCCCAAAACTGTGGTCATGGAGGAACTAGTCAAAGAAATTGAGGATGTCCATGCCAAAGCCAAAACCGCATTGGAAAAAAACCGCTGAAGCAATGAAGAAGCGGTGGGATGCTCACAGAACACCAGCACGAAACTATCAACCCGGTGACAAGGTGTACCTCAGTACAGAAAATTTGCCGACGCTTCGAGCAACGAAGAAGTTAGATGGCAAGTTTGTGGGTCCCTTGGAAGTGGTGGAGAAAGTTGGCACATCGGCATACCGGTTGAAGATTCCCGTAGCCT
Source organism: Amanita rimosa (assembly GCA_023014395.1). NCBI lineage: Eukaryota > Fungi > Basidiomycota > Agaricomycetes > Agaricales > Amanitaceae > Amanita > Amanita rimosa. The sequence goes on from JAEBUO010000079.1 coordinate 115,733, forward strand.
GGAAAATCTACAACGTCTTTAACGAAGTACTCTTAAAACCCTACATTACCCCAGAGTTCCCCAACCAAATTGAAAAAGTTGCCAAACGTAAAGAGGCACAAATGGTAGAGGAATCCGAGGACGACGAGTATGAGGTTGAAGAAGTCATGGACAGTAGAGTCAGTGGACGAAACGGTGGCAGGTTGGAATATTTGGTCAAATGGAAGAACTACCCGGTAGAAGAATCTACATGGGAACCGGCCGAGAACCTTGCTAATGCTAAGAAAGAGGTTCAGAAGTTCCACAGGCAAAACCCAAGTGCACCCCGACGACTGGCGATCACGGACTTATGGTTTAAAAATTGGCATAATTACACGGACACGAAAGCTCCCAAACGGTTGTTCGGTTGGGAAGACGGCAAATTTGAGCGTGACTACCTCGACAGGTTAAAACGGAATTGGCAACGGTGGAAAGGCGACCGAAAGCTTATCTATGCTGAACCCAACACAGAAGGGGCGTTCTCAAGAGACCTTGAGCGCGGTGGGCCGGTTAAACCCACGCTTGATTCCCCTAAGGCAAACCATCGCATGATATAGCGCCCAGCGCTGAAGCAATTTACGACCAACGCGTGACTTCCCGGGACGTGAAGTCTTAAGGAGGAGGTCATGTTACAATATGGACTTTTTTCTATTTTTCTCTATTTTATTCAGAGGCCTACGGACGTATAACAAGACGCGAGCATACGGCGTGGGACCCCTATCCAGATATGGCAGGAGGATTATATAACCCAGGGTGGCTATACGATCAGGGCTATTAGGGGATATTGGGTGAAACGGCGTTCGCGGGAAGGGACCGGAAGTCTGGGTGAGTCCGGACAGGTCTGGGAGATGGGTCTGGGTCTTGTTGTTGCGCGTGCATAGCCTTAGCAGCTGCGCAGACTGTGCGCACAGACCAATGGCTCAGGTATATAAGGAGTGCGTCTGTAGGTAGGAGTCCTTAAGACTCTAGATTGTTTCCTCCTTGTAGGTCACAGACTATTGTGTCTTAGCTTCGTCTCAAATCTATTCTCTTCTCTGAAGCTTGTGATTGTGTATAAGGATTAGTCCTAACAGGCATCTACCAAACAGACTCCATTCTTTGTCAACTATGGCAAACACCCTAGGATGGGAATTGAGCCTAGAAGAGAAGGAAGTCACCCGGCAGCATCAGAGTTTGCCCAAAAAATGAAGGAAATTCATGAGGAAACTCAAGCAGCCTTGCTAAAGTCACAGGGCGATATGAAGCTGTATGCAGATAGACACCGATCAGATGCACCAGAATACAAAGTTGGAGATAAAGTATGGCTGTCAACCAAAGATTTAAGGTTAACAGGCCACCCGACTAGAAAATTGGTGGAAAGATGGATTGGGCCATACCCAATCAAGAAAATAGTGTCGTCAAACGCAGTAGAGCTGGATCTACCCTTCTCCCAACAGATCCATCCTGTGGTGAATGTCTCACGAATCTGCCCTTGGAAACAACCAATGAAAGGGCAAAAAGCACAACCTCCACCGCCAATCGAAATAGACAGTGAAAAAGAATATGAGGTAGAAGAAATAATTGATGTACGACTAAAAAGAAACAAAATGGAATACTTAGTCCAGTGGAAAGGATACACCGCCGAACATAACTCCTGGGAACCATTGGACAATTTACAAAATGCAAAAAGGAAAATAAAAAACTTTTACAATAGAAACCCCGGAGCCATCAGAAGGCTTGACAAAGCAACCTTTAATGGGTTGACTTTCAGACCTTATGAAAACTTCACTCAATCCTCGGACAAAATAGTGTCCAAAATTGATGTTAATGCAGTAGCACCAGCTGCAAAATGGGAACAAAACTGGCAAAAATGGAAAGGAAGAAAGGGTTTAGACACCCTTACAGAGCCAGGAGATGTGGAAGGGCCATGTCAATGTAACATGTGCCTGCGTCAATCGCATAATATAGCGCCTCGCGCGGAAACGATTGAAGATCTCACCCCACCATCCCGCCCACTCTCACCCATCATCGAAGAAATTGAGGAATCATCCGTGATAGAGCACGATGCGCTGAAAGATGACAATGAAGTTTGAATTTGTCTGGAAGCCAAATCCTAAAAAGGGGGTACTGTCATGATCAACTGAAAAGCTTCGGCTTTTTCACCAAGTCATTTTCATTTTATTATTTATTTTCTTCATATTATATAAACACGTGCTGACTAAGCAGGCGCCTATTGCTTGGTGCTTAGATAAAGCCATAGATAAGATACCAGAGCTCGGTGCTGATGACTCATTGCCATTACTACATGCGCAGTCGTCTTACTCATACCGTATTATATTTAGAGTAGGGCTTAGGGTAGTGCACAGACCACCTGTCGTAGTATATAAAGAGTGCAATCCAGCACCCAGAGTCCTCAGTTGAGTTCTCTCGGGTTTCCCCTCCCTCCTCTCCTCCTCCTGTCCTGTCTGCTGTCTGGGGCTCTTAGGCGTCACGCCGAGGGAGTCCTGATAAGAGAGTGTGTGAGGGGAGCAGTTGAGGCAATGAGCAAAAGAGCATTCAAGTTGTAGATATGATTTGACTAAGTTGGAACTAAGGAACTATGGTACATGAGAGGGGTTTATATATGTTTGGAGAACAATGGGAACTAAAGGGGAAAAGGCATAGCTATCTAGAAAAGGAAAGGTGAAGGTAACCATGAAAGGAGATAATGTCCAAGCATAACTATGGGTTTGTAACAAGTAAATGTAGTCCGTTAACAAAGGGAAAAGAGAATTGTAACACTTTCACTCTATAGCAATGACAGATCTCAGTCATTAGGCACAAACAACTGTATTGCAAGACAGTACCTACTACATATACATATGTATCAATGACAGAGCTATGGTATGTTGATAATTAATTTACTTGCCTGCTAGATTTTGCATTGCTTTCCTACACATACATTAATTATCTCAGAGTATTTCCCACACATTTCTCATGATTTATTGATTTTTCACATGGTTCATAAAGTGAAAATTCATGCTAGAACATTTGTCCTGCTCTTGATTATTTTCATACAGTACTTTTATACATGTTGTAGGCATCTTGACAAACATATCCTGTATAAAATAGTAGTGGTAAATATAGAAAGGCTGTTGAAAGATTGTGACAGTGGTAAGTACATGGTGGCAGTAAGAAGTACATGAGGGTAGTCAAGCAGGTCCCAGGGTGAAGGTAAGGGTGCAAAGTAGGTAACAACAGGAAACAAAAAGCTAGTAAAAAGTGGTAGCCTGACAGGGAATTGCAGCAGCAGAGCCAATGCAATGAATGAGGCAGTGAAACTTTGCTTGTAGTAATATAAGTCCATTGGTAATCATTGGTGGTGTAAAGTTGGGTAAGGGTGGAGCACACATGGCCATAGACACCTCAGGCATATTGGGGAATTTCCTATGTCGGTTTGAACTGGTTCAAACCAATGCTGGGGCTGCCCAAACCTGAACTGATGTTTGTTGAGATTTTTCGAACCTGAACCTGAACCAAACCCAAACCTTAGGTTTGGTTCAGTCAGTTCGGGTTCAAACCAAACTTCCAAACTGAACTTCAGGATCCCTAATGGCTCTTCACACTTCTACTCCAGCTTTGACTCAAACTCAAGCTGCTCCTGCTATTGCTGCTCAAGCCCAAGCTCACACAGCCTCTACTGCCTCTGCCAACAAGCAGTCCAAGCCACAGAGCAACTTGGAGGTCACAGGATTTCCTGAAGATGATCCAATGGATGGTGATCTAACTCCACAAATGTTGCCAGCACCAAAGCATGCAAAGAAAATTGCAAAGACAATTGCCAAACAGTCAAAGCCTCTGCAAGTGAAAGAACCAAAAGTCAAAAGGTCGAAGTGCAAGAAGTTTTAGGCTGTGCCTGCTGACTCAGCAGTAGTCATTTCTCTTATTGTGATGATGGCTGTATAATATAATCAATTACAATAAAACCAACAAATTATAATGTGTTGCAACTATTTTTATAAGCATGAAAAATGGTTTTCATTGCATTATATTCTAAGACATTGCAAGGTAATACAAGAGATGAATTGTGTGTTTTTGAGCATGACAAATGGTTTACATTCTAATGGATTGCAAGGCAATCCAAGGCAATCCAAGAGGCAAATTGCAAGGAGTTGCCAAAAATGAATCTTTCATCTAGGGCTTGCAAGAATTGCAGTAGATTACAGCAAAATCCGGGCCTTGCAAGGTCATACAATGATCACACTTTTTTGTTGATGTACATATAAGGCAGTTACAAAAAGTTCGCTTCAACATATGATGCCATCATGATTCTCACGCGACTTTTCTCAATATCTCGCAAAATGTCGAGCAACCCATATCCAGTGGCGCACTTATTCATCAACGTTCCCTCTTGTGAGCGCTAACGAAAGTCTCAGACGTGCGCGGGGCAAACAACTGTGGTGCGGCTATGAAAATGTTACAGTTTATATGTGACTACGATACATATTGTACAGAAAAGGGTTCAGTGGCCTTCATAATGTATAATGGCTTGTCGATGAAGAATATAGTGAGCTAGCACAAATGACGGATTTGCATAGTTCAGGTACATATGAATACAATAGAGACAGTGCACATATGACGATGCCTGTGATAGGGAACCTTGGTGGCATGACGATGGATCCTTGGGCAACAAGTCGGGTGACTTAGGATGACGTCGGCGGAGTCGGATCCTATGCACTTGGTTCCAACACCTCTATGATTGGTTCTACTCAATTTTGAACTTAGTAACACTAACGACTGAGGACGAACCCGCAGCACCTGACAATTTCCCCGGGAAATATAGTTCGCACGAGATCATTAGTGTGATTGGGTCTACCAAAAAGCCCAGTACGAAATGGTGAGTGAGAAGAGTATAGTATCGATTATTGAAACCCGGTAGGTATCTGCCTCAGGTCCCTCGTGCTTATACTATTTCAAAAGACGAGGTCGGGGGAAATTTGGATAGGAACAATGAAAAGGATCACGAGTTGTAATCCTTTCCTGTACGCAGGACCAAGAAAAGGTCATTAAAATAATACAACTACTAGCACAATACACACTGGGATTATTTAAATACTAATGATTCATGATCGTCACGCATAGAAAATATCAAGTCTCTCAGAATATTCCAGTCATGCCCATGCCCAAACCTTCATACAAACCGCCCAAGTCCATGCGGCTTCCGCCGATATAGACATTGCGCAGTGTGCCCTGCCGTCGCCGTCTTTGGGTTCCCTCGCTACTACTTTGACTCTGCTTCCATCCACCAAACGAGTCGAATGCGTGTTCATCGTCATACGCAATCTGGATGTTTCCATTGGAAGACGTCGCCGTCATCCGATTACCTTGCCAAACATGTTCGAATTCAGCAGAGGAAGAGGAAGAGGAGGATTCCGAGTTCCGCCTTAAGGGGCCGTGACGACGACGATAACCGCCGTGGGCGACTCCGTGAACTACAGTCGCATCTCCTGGGAAGAAGTTGAAGGATGCACCACGGACAGTAAAGTTACTGGCCCCATTGAAGAACCTTCCACGATCAGGCATGCTTCTCTCGTTAAAGACAAAGACGTTGTCATCACTCTCGTCAATGGAATGCCCATCACTGTCACCACTCTCGTCTGCAGACAGAGACAGATCGGCTATACTTTCGGGCGGATCGCCGATGAACACGATGGTATCGCGGCCTCCAAAATGGGACCTGCGCACAGTGGTCATGTCGGCTTGAATCCCGTCAGAGAACTTGATAATGCCATTGTGAGTCGTCGCTGAGATAAGACCGCGGAACGAGCGCGGTATGCGTATGTGGACTTTGCCGTTGCTGCTGTGTGCATGAACGATCATCGGACGCTGGTATTGCCCTCTATTTTCTCTTCTGGACGAGATCAAATGCGCAGGGGCGTCATGCTAAATTAATCCCAAAAAAAAAACACGTTTTCTGCATCAGCTCCCTTGTACAAATAATCATGTAGGATATTCTTATTATTATTCACCATTCTTAAGTTGATGCTGCCACAGGAAGAATGAAGATCGATATCGACATTGTTTCTTGACATTCGTGTCTGCGGGAGAATTGCCACGTCCACATCGATCGATCCATTACTCGTATTGAGGTCCAAATTTTTCGGGATCCCACCCCGTCTCGAACTGAAGTCCTTTTCTGGATCGATAATGTAGCACCCTCGAATGGAAGAGTTGCTCTCATGGACCGAGACACCGTTCTTCGGCGAGGTAGAAGCGGGTGGAGCTCCGACAGACGATGTTGAGGAAGAAAAGGACTCAGGTCCAGGATGCCCACGCCCATCATGATGCGGCTGCCGCCTTCCCCCTTCAAAAGAACGAGGTACGTCATACCAGTCATCATGTAGACTGTATGCAGGAGGTGGTCCGTCGTACGGGGGCGGATTCGAACCAGTTGAACGGTGGTTGGTGCTAGACTGCAATAACGATAGAGAAGGGAAGCCCAGAGTAAGCAGCCATTCGGACAAGTAATAACTTATAGCAAAAGAGAGACACCATAAAATTGAGGCATGCTGGGAGTACTCACCGACGGCGGATCACCCGATGAGCTTGTGAAGCTGCTCATTCTGCTTCTCGGCGAATAATACGAGCCTGTGTTTCCTCCCCCAACGGTGTGATTCCTCCGAACCCAACCGCCGTTGTCGCTATTTCTTTCCCTGCCACCAGAAACGCCGTTATTGTTGTTGCGCGAGCCGGGCGTCGCCGGCCGAGAGTGACCAGGGTCATGTTTTGGGTCAGATTCAATGATGATCATGATATAGGGATGTCGTTTGAAAGAGGGAGTGCTAGTAGGGAGAGGGCAGAGTTCCGATTGCTAATCGGGAAGTGATCAGTGGAGGATGGTTATGCACGGGTTTTTATATACGAGTCTGTGCTCAGTTATGTTTAGACAGCGGCCCATGTGCCACACTCGAGTAGTAACTACTAAGTATATATGCGGCTATTTTGTGTCACAGGCTCCAATTAAGAACAGCAACTGCGCTTTTGGGGAGTGAGTCATTCCAACTAAGGTGAGGGTGCTAACCATGGCCATGGGATGAGTCCATTGGAAAGGCCCGTGCCGCAAACCCCGAGTTTATTTAGTATGTCGACTAGGTACACACGGTAAGCGACCAACCTGATTGAGGCCTGGGGCCTGAAGGTCCTCTCTATGCCTCCTTTTCCCTCATTCTCAATATGCAGCATGCTTTACTGCGTTCGACATGCGGAGTGATCGTGATCGCCCTGTTCGAAACGATATTTTGTGAACTTACTAATGGAGTGACTTGACCTTGAGGCCTTGAGGCGTTGTCGAGCTGATAAAGCTTCAACAGCTGCCTGCCTCCTCCCCCTCCCCCCGCGGATATCTTTACGGCAGAAGCAACCACATCGACACCCACTCTTCCCCCCGAAGCGCTTGGAAGAAGAAGCATCATGGGCCCTATTCTATTGGAATCGCATTCACGTAACATCCATTCACCAGGCCATCCTAGGCTCAGCCCAGATTGAATCGCCGTCATCTGCCGTTCATATCCTGGGGGTGATGTCTGTCTGCATAATGCAGAACCACTTGTGCTCCATGACGCTCCAAAAGTTAAGTGGAGGATGATGAAAACATGATGCAATTATGATTAATGTTGCTGTGTTCTATTCCTGAAGGCCTGAGGCTCTAGCTTGACTGAAATGCTGAGGATCCGGGAAGAGGGGGCGAAGCACAAGAAACGATGTCTTTCATGTGCTTATATGGATGGATGGATGGATGTCACCGGTGTTTCGACAATGGAACGACTATCTCGGCAATCATGCCGTCCATACTTGCAGCTAGGCAGGGTTAGGTACCCTCTGCATTTGAGCGCCCCGGCTCCCCCAATAAGACTGCGATAGGGATGCTGCCCGACTTCCAAACATTCTCTCTATGCCGGTATAGCGTAGGGTATACGAACAACGATCGGAAAGCCTACTCACAATGTGAATGGGACGTTCTTGACATTCAATATTCAATGCCGACCGCTAAACGTGGTAAAAAAAAAATGGATGACATAGTATCCCGAGAACATAACGCCGTTATCACTGGCAAGAAACAAGATGGCGTTGTAAAATTCGAAGCCTAGATAGATATCGGGGATGGCCGGATTGAAATATTGATGAACCATTATAAGGAAAGCTTGACCAGGAAAGACATCTCTCTCTCCAAAAATGAAATAAGCGCTCTAGGGAAAGCCTGAAAAAAAAAAAAAAAAAAAAACAGAAAAATCCATCAACCGCAGACTTATGTTCCGTTAGCTCAAGCACCCACTATGCATGCATCGTCTTGGTGGAGTGGGGGAGGGGGGCGGCTAACAATCCTTGATTTCGTATACCTAAAGAGCGCCGAAACGACGATAATCCCAAAAAGCCGTATACGGACGTATATGCTAGTCGTGTGAGGAGACCCGCGTGCAAAAGGAATGGGTCACTAGAAGCACAGGTTACCTGTAACTGCCCATCATAATCCGTCAAGATCGGATGTCCTGAGGACAAACGCCATGGCACCGGGGGGGGAGGGAGAGGTGACTGTGGTGGTACTCTAGCGGAGGTACTAAATCGAGGGGTATTCCAGATTGAGTAAACCCAATTCCCACGGAGGGCTTTAATGCTCCGACGACTTGGTGCACCGCAGGTAGCAGACCGTCATGCCAGGTATGCTTGGATTATGAACAAGGGATATCAACAACCAACTGCAACTGCATCGTACATCCGTAATTCAAGTCCTCCAAATTCAGATACAAAATCTGGCTCTCCTTCTTCTGGGTGGCAGGGACATACTAAGCTCGGAAAAGGACAGAACCTCGGAGAGAGGCATGCGTCGCTGGAGAAGCGTTTGAGGGGATGGATAGCGATGGGTGTAGAGGGTCAGCCCGGTTCTGGTTCTGGTTCTGGTTCTGGTTCTGGTTCTGATTCTAGTGTGGGAGTGATGCCGTTGGCAGGGACGGATCGGAGGATGGTGTTTCGGGGAATTGAGGTACCACAGGAGCCTGAGCCTCCAGGAGCAGAGGGTAAGTACTGGGGTCACGTTCTACGAGTGAATCGAGAAAGAGAGTGACGATGGAACAGAATGCTGCATGAGTGGGTGCGCTGTGTGCGTGTATGATTTGTATGAAGAGGCTGTGGAGGGATACCGGGTGGCAATAGAGCGAGTGCGGATAGAGTTGCGAGAGCGGGGGGTTGGTGAGGAAGAATGGCCCGGAGCTGTACGTGCTGAGAGCGGGGGAGAGCGGCGGAGCAGGATAGTGGAGGACGCGTTTGGGCAGTTAGAGCGCGAGCTGGCGCAGAAGGCGGTCACTCAAAGGCAGATGGTCCCGGTCAATGTCAATGGTGGGAGCGTGTCCATCTCAATATAGAAAAACACGAGTTCACCCTGTACAAAGCGACTTCCCCTCAGCCTCTGCTGCGCTCTTCGATACACGCTCTCGCTTGGATCTTATATAGCAACTCTTGATACCTTATTTCACTACATTACTCCCTCATCGCACCCATGAAGCGTGAGACTGGCACACTAGGTAGACCCCTCGTCGCCATCACAAACTCATTTGAGATAGGTTGGTCCTCCCAGAAAGTATTCCATTACCATGGTCCGTCGTTCCCCCTTCTTTCATTTCTCATCCATCCTGATGCACTGACATTTTCAGTGGGTGAGTTAATGTCCTCACCTCCATATCCGTTCGATCGATCGATCGATATCTGGCAGAAATGTTGGCGGACTGGCTCGAGCAGGACAAGAAAAAAACCGACGATGCAATGGATGTCACTCCCACTAACCCCGGATCGGCCATTTCCAAAGCTAAGAGAACAGAGTTGATCATGCGGCTCCAGGTCGAGATAAGACCAGACGTCTTTACACCACAAGGAGGTCAGTGGTTGGTCCTTTTCACGTCAATATGTATTGACGATTGAGTTTATCTGATTTTTTAATGTACGCCGGCGCCATACATAGCGTTTGATGGACAAGCCAATTTGTTTTCGACTACCGATTATGGGTTTCCGAGCTTGACTGTGAGCCTAAATCTCTTCTCTTACTTGTGCATTGACCTCACCTTTTTAATCGTGGTACTAGTTTGAAGTCCCTTGGAACTCACCCCGCAGCAAAGATGGTCAAGGTTTTGGAAGCAGAGGTAGAGGCGGCGGCGGAGGTTCAGGTAGTGCTGCCGGAAAAGGACAACGCCGCCCCAAAATTGTCAGGATCACTGTCACAAAGGTCAACGACATCGACCGAAGGCAAGTCATTCATGGTTTTCCGTCTCTCTATCTTTCCTCTCCCGCCTGGTTCCATTCCACCTCGCACCTTGAACCAGGAGGGATGGAACAGGAAGAGAGGAGGAATACGCATGAACATCTCCGCTGATGGCATCCTCCGTTGTTGTCGGGTCTTCTCCCCGCCCTATCCAGAGATATCCAGGGTCTCGTCAAAGGGGATCCAAGCAGCATCAAACCGGGATCAACTGCCATGATGACACTAAACATGTTGAACGTGTTTGTGCAAGCAGCGCCTAGAATGTGCGTTGGGTTTGTGACATGCTGATGTCACGTTACGTATGCTGCTTATCATCTTAGGCAACCGAGGACACTTTATAATTCCAGGAGTTTTTACGTTCCCAATCAAAGTTTGCCTCTTTCCCACAAGGACTCGTGTGTCTGTGTACTAAAATCAGTCGCCATTTGTTAGGAGCCCCAGAGATATCAGCTTTCCAAATCTGGCGCGGCTACTACCAAACCGTCCGTCCGACTTTTGACCGGTTGCTCGTCACCGTCGATCTTACCGTCGGCGTCGTGGTTCCCCAAAAACGGCTCCTAGACCTTTTCATGTCGTTCACTGGTTTCCGGGACATTCGTCGCCTCTCCGAAATAAGCAAACAGGACGCTATGTTCCGCACCCTAAAGGTGTTTGCAAAACAGCTCAAGTTCACTGTGGACCTCCCCGGTCATAGGGGGAAAAAGCCAAAGACGATCGGAGACCTCGTCCCGGATTCGGGAGCGGTGACATTTGACAAACATGGCGAGGAAGTGTCCGTGGCGGTAAGTGATTTTTTTGCGTTCGTCCACGCGTCACAGCTTTGGTTGTTGTTGTTTTTGTTTTTTTTTGTTTCCAAAGATAATTCATTTGCTGAGATACCGATGGGTTTTTATAGGACCACTTTTTCAGAACGTACCAGGTGAAGATCCCGCCCAAAACGTTGGGTGTCAAGACAAAGAGCGGAAGTGTGTTCCCCATTACAGTGTGCCAGAGCGTGGAACAGCTCTATAGGGTACGTTTCAATGTTTTCTTCTCCTTTTTAAATTCGAAAAACTGAACACACTGCTTGGGGACAATTAATCAGGGACGGAGCGCACCCGCTGTCGTGTCCGAGCTGATGAAAGTCATGCCTCAAAGCCCGCGAGAACGACTCAATTCAATCCATGACTCCCGGCAGTTCTTACAACATTCGGAATCTCCGTTCATGCTCCAAGCGGGCCTGACCGTTGGGAAGGACATGGTGCCCGTCAAGGGCCGACTGCTGGATGCTCCCAACGTCAAGTTCGGAGGCGGCGCAGATGGCAGGGGTGACATCCTCCAGCCGCGCAGAAAGGGTGTGTGGGATGTGATGCGCAGGAAGTTTTGGAGACCGGCCGCGGTCCATTCGTGGACAGTCATCTGTTTCGAGCCGAGGGCCCCACCGCAGGCGGTCGAGAAGTTTGTCGACGGTCTCGTTGGAGAGATGAGGGGGCATGGCATGGGTGGGTGATGTTTCTCTTCTTGGCTGGAGCACATGAACTCACTGGGTTGGGACCAGATGTGGGTAAGCCGTACGGGATTACGACGCCCAGGAACGGGCATGCGGATATCTATAGAGTCAGTGCGGCCGTTTTTCACTTGTTGTCTGCAAGTTGGAATCTCTGTCGTCGCAGATCTTGAATGAAGAAGGGACACGCGCGAACGCCAAATTGTTGCTCGTCATACTGCCCGAAAATGCCGAAGATATAAGAATCGCTGTCAAGAGATTCGGAGATGTCAAGCACGGTGTGGCAACCCAGTGTGTGGTGCGTTCCTTTTTCTTTCTCACTATTTTCAATGTCCGAACATGTGGATAGAGGTGGACTGGGAGGCGCGAAAAAGAGATTAAGGAAAACAAGATCAACCAATACCATAACAATCTGATCTTGAAGTGAGTTCTTCGCACATCTTGCAAGGAGGTGAACTCTGACTTGCCCGTACTAGGATCAACATGAGAATGGGAGGTATCAACTTTGTCCCTCGCCGTGATTGGTTTATGGACGTGCCAACAATGATCTTTGGTATGCTTTTCACTCTTTTTTTCTCGATCAGGTCCCGATTTGAGACGAAAATGCACCCAGGTGCCGACGTGAGTCATCCCGGGCCGGGAAGTCAGCAGCCATCGGTCGCCGCTCTCGTGGGTTCGCTCGACCAGTGGTACACGCGATATGTGGCCACAACACGTATACAAGACCCGAGACTAGAAATGATCGAAGATCTGGAAAGCATGTTTGAGGTTTGTATTCTGCTTGCTCATGTTATTTGTTAAAAAACATTTAACTCGGTCGTTGATACAGGAGCTCCTGAATCGATTCTTTGCCTTCCACAAGCGTTATCCGAATCGAATCATTTTTTATCGAGACGGCGTTTCCGAGGGTGAGTTTATTCAAGTCAAAAATGTAGAGGTGCCACGTATGGCAGGTGCGTTCATTGGAACTCAAATGATTTTCTTTTGTAAATGACGAATCACAGCCGTTGTGAAGAAAAAGTACGGCCTAGAAGAGGCTAAATGGCCCCGACTTGTCTTCATTATTGTAGGCAAGAGGCATCATCAACGATTCTTCCCGCGGGATGATGAAGGTCGAGACAGAAGTGGCAACGATAATCTCTTCCCTGGCTTTGTCGTGGACGTCGGTAAGCGTACATCCTAATCCCGTTCCATCATGTCCAGACTGACGAACCGTGTTAGATATTGTTCACCCCGTATTCTCCGACTTTTATCTTCAATCCCAGCCAGGATTGAAAGGGAGTGCGTCGTTTGACATTTAACTGTTGTGTTGTGCGTTAACGAGGTTGCAGCGAGTCGGCCGACACATTACACTGTCATCATAGCAAGTGGTCTGACTATTGACCAGTACGCATTTTCTGTCAACTTTTGGGATTCAAGCTAATCCAAGTGTTAGATTACAAGAATTCACGTAAGCTGTCCAGGTGAAAAATGTAGAGATAACATATGACATATACATCAAAGGTTCCACCTTTGCCATTGCTATCTTCGTGCCACGCGCTCAGTCAAAATACCTGCTCCCGTCTATTGTAAGCAACTCTTAGATATGCCTTTTCTCGGTTTTGACAGGCATTTCTCTCCAGATGCTGACGTTCGTTTCACCTTTTCGTTCGCTCTTTTCTTTTTAATATCTGACGACTACCTCTTTAGCTCGTCTGTTCCCGCTCCAAGTTCCACATCAACGACAATGCATCTGTCAGCGGTGAAAGTTCCAGTAGTGACAGCTTCGATCTTGAGATGTGGAAACGGAACTTTTCTCCGATGCACCAAAATCTGGCGCCATCGATGTATTGGATGTGAGCGTTGAAAGTTGAACGTTGAACGTTGAACTGCGGTTGTTTTGCGTACAAATGTATGTGCAAGATCTCGCGTAATTTCTCATGTATTTCCACCAGCTACTTTTTGGTTTTGTAATCTTAGTGTTTGATGAATGCAACCTCAGTTAATTATCTGAGTAAAAACTGTGCTTGGTACTTGGTGTTGGCGGAAGACCCATTAGCTTCTAGACAGGTTCACATGTTCAGATATTTTTCAGAATTTTATTTCAAGGTATGTCAGCTGTCAATATTCAATAATGCTAACATAACATGACATGGGACCACCATCCTCGGCGCCACCGGCTCAAAGGCTTCTGCCACCATGAGCGATCCGAGAGTACGGTATAAGTCCCGGATATCAAGTCTCTGAAAATATATAACGAAAGGTGGAAAACAAACGTGAAGGAACGAGAAGAGGTGTATATGCTTGGCGTGCGCCAAAAGTGGAATACAGCCCTAGCTGCGCCGGAGCAAAAAGGGCTTGTCGTCAAATAAATTTTGTCGGCAAGGAAACGGTTTGAGACCCTGGAGCGCAAGGCGGAAATATCCGAAGAGCGAGCGGAAGAGGATGAGAGAGTAGCACAGGATATTTTGGAGCGCCGCGAGTAGGAGAAACGAGAGCGAATACAGCCTGGCGTGCGACCAGACAACGGGGACAATCTGACGCTGCCGAAGCTTTTCGAAGGCACATGCAAAAGTTCGAGGAAGAGAACGAGGAATGACATAACGGATCAAATCAGTGATGCATCAGATGGTACTATGCAGGACTCGACGACTTGAACGCGCAAGGTAACCCAAAATATACTTACCTCCTTTCCTAGTAGACAGTGCACACTTATTCGTACCACAGTCTCAGGAAGAATACCCGTCATTTACCCCGCCAGATTGAAAGCAATATCCAATCCCTCTATTATCCTATGATGCAAGCATTTACAGATCATCAAAATCCCAGCAGTCCACGAAGAAAAAACTTTCAAATTCTGGAACATGATATACCGTCACGAAGCCATTAGTTAAGTTAGAGCGCCAACGCGGAACAAAGAGGTAAACATGTAATCCTGTGCGGAATGTTTCGAGAGGCGTTGTTACGTTGGCAGACAGTCCACATTGCTGCGACTGACTAGGATTGTCAACAGTTTTGCGGCTATAACGAGAAGACATTGATCCAAATTCTGAAGCAACCAGGATTACCGCTAGTACTCACACTATTCATCGTAATAGCGATCCAACCCAGTTGTTTCACCAACAGACTCTTCCGATATTAGGGAACATCATATGTAGTATGCGTAAACGACGCAATGCTCGTTCTCGCTCTGAAAACGCAGAAGCTGCTAGTAGTAATCCCACTCTATGCCTCTAAAGCTTCCTTCAACTCACGATATCCCTCCCCTATCAGCTCCTCAATGGTATCATCGTTACCTATCAAACGTAAAAACTCTCGGAACCGTTTGACCCTCACGTCCCATCGATGCTCTGCGAATACGTATGACCTGATTACTTTGACGCAGCACCTAGGCTCGCTTCGCAGTATTTGGAAGTAAGCCAATTTGGGTACCCCCCTGATCTGTTGCACGAAATGGCGCAGTCCTATGCGAGAAACAAGAAAAGTTTTCTGAGGTACGTGAATTTGCTTCATAAATGCCTTGAGTTTCACGCATTCATAGCAATCACATTTAACAGTCATGTCAATCCTATGTAGCAGAGGTTGAAGCTGTGGATTATGGGTCCTTGAGCCAAGTTGGAGTCGCGAGTACAATTCAACGACACGACGAAAGAAGGGGGCGAAAGAGGGCGAGTTCACAGTGTGCTTGAACTCCTGTAGTAGCGGAACCAGATCGCGGACTAGAGGAACGTAGATATCTTGAAGCTTTATACATTCGTCTCCAGGCAGCTTCAACACATCGTCAAGCATGCCTTGATGGTCTTTCCCAGTAACCATGAACACTCGAAAGCATCTTGGGATTAATTTAGCAATTCTGACTCGCTTGCGGGAGGAATAGCCGTCATACTGATCAGGGTCATAATCATTATACTTATCGTTCGCATCCGGATATCGTAAGTTCCTCAATAGACGTTCAAAAACGCTAGAATTCCACCGATAAATTATACTGTCCATAACCTGTTCCAGAGGACTGGATAGGTCGGTGACCCCAGATGGATCTTCAGGGTCTTCATTGAAGGCTACTTGGTTCCCAGTAGATGAGAAAACATCGTGTCGGTCAACATGGAGCCTCTCCACCATGCCTAATGCAAAAAGTACATCAAACCCGTATCGCGTGTCAGAGCGTCTATCGCACAGGACGTCAGCTGATCATAGATAGAATGGGTTTAAGATAGATCATACATGGCATGCAGACATCGTATCCCAAAGGTACGGACGATTGTCATCACTTGCGGAACCCGGCGGTCGTCCCAGATTTCTACTATACTTAGACTATGCGCCACTTGCTTCTTGCACCAACCATACAGCTCCGCTGCATCCGCGAATTGGGAGAGATATGTGGGCATGTGGCAAACGAAAGTGACCCATTCATCCCAAGTGCTAGAAGAATACACGACTTTAAAGCTATGCACGCGATGTGAGACAACGAGATTCTGCAGTAACGCAATCCTACCTTGAACACACATTGCCAAAACCGAATACTTGACAAGCCCTTTGTACATCCGACTGCTCCAATCGATGAAATGTGTGATACCTACACGGCGATGCAATAGCTTCATTCCATAATTGTAAGTCGCGCCGGTTTAAAGCAAACTCAGCTACGTTCTGATTCATCGACATTGCTTCATCATAGGTGTAACTTTCATCCTCATATACCACGTTCAGGACATGTCGTGCCAGTTTCTTAGTCCTCGCCGTAGGATAACTTGTTGTAGAGGAGGATTGTAATTCAAGCAGCGCATCTTGCGCTTGCATCGTTCCGATCAAAATTTCATCGACGTTCTCTTTGTGGAATAGTATAAGCACGGTGCCTCGAAACCCTACGAGTCGTCAACATGCTATACGTTCAGGCGCTTAATTCACAGACATTTTTTGGAGAGGCACTGCGAAAAAGGTATTAATGAAAATTCACAAATTCCAGACTTGAGAAACTCACCCAATCAAACCACTGCACGTCGGGCACTATATCCTTCGGTTCAATTACACTATCCCGATCAAGCTTCAAAACATGTTCTCCCAAAATTGGTTCGCCGTTGATATCAACAACGTGGGACACATTTATAGTGGTCTTGCATATGGGCTTCAAAGCTGTGATACAATATGAGGTATCGCCACGAATTCGGACCAAGGATACTTACTGAACTCACGGTCTTCTTCCAGCAAGCGTTCATAATCTGCTAGGCAAACAATATAACCCAGGTCTGCTGCACTATCATTGATGAAAGAAAATCTGCGCGCATCCACACCAATCAAGGCAGGTTTTCCCTCTTGTGATTCGTATCTCCCCTGGAGAAAATATACAACAAACAATAAAGGCTTCTTGTCATATTCCACTTGTCGCAATCCTAGTAGTATACGCTGAAGTTCGTCAATGTTGGAAGAGTCGTCTGCTAGTACATGTTCAAGAGCCTTCTGCTCGAATCTGTTGCTAATAGATTCGTGACAAGTATGGCAACTTTGCTTACCAGTAGCTTGACATGGTCCTTTTTGTGCTCGTCAACCTCGGGATCCTCATCCCAACTGAAGTTATCCCCATCGTTATTATTATCATCGTCATTTAAATCCTTGTTGTCGATCTCGACTGCACTCTCGCTTGTATCTACATTTGCATCAACGTTTGTGTTGATCGTCTCTTCGACCTACGATGGTCAAGGATACTCTAATGAGTTCCGTGGCATTCTGAGCGAAAAACGTACCATTGGCAAGCCAAGTCGTTAAAACATTGACAAACAGCATCAATTCACACAAAGTAAGCATGTGCTTTTTTTTTTTTTTTTTCCGCATGGTAATGAAATTGGGAACGAAACTAAGTACGACAATATAAACTATGACGGCAGGGAAGAGACCGCAATGGTCTCTGTGTAGTAAGCTAGCGAGCTAAAAGAAAGTATGGGTGATCCTGCGAAAGGCGAGCCTATTAATCCGGGAAAAAGCGCCTGATGCTGGCGGCGATGGTGATGGCGGGGAGCAAACGGGACTAAAGCATCGAAAGACGCAGCCCGAGGGTGAGCTTTGAGAAAGGCAATGAGGCCCACGTAGTTACGATCGCGCCGGAGAAAGGCTGGGAAAGAAGTGAAAGGAGGAGAAAAGAAACGACACTCACAGATGATGTGGGAACGGGTGGCAGGTTGGCGGTCAGGGCAAAGCCGACAACTGAGCGGGGCATGAGGGAAGAAACGGCGGCGGTATTCGGCAGAGGGCATATGGCCCGTAGTGAAGCGAACGAAGCGAGAGAAAAGGACCGGAGAATCGTCGCATGCCAGGACAAACCGAGAGCGCTGTCGTCCGAGGCACGGTTGAAGAGGACGCCGGCGGCCGTTGAGGCGGACAAGATTAGCTCCCCGAGTCTTCTGCGAGAGCCAAGCCAAACGCCAATGGGCGCCGGCCGTGAGGCGAAAACGTTTCTGGGCGACGGCCCTCGTGTGTAATGCAGGGGGAGCCGGGGTCGTAGCAGCAGCAACCAAGGCGTCGGCGGCTTCGTTCTCTGGGATGCGGGATGCCCGCGTGACTAGGGCACCAGGAAATGGACAGGCGGTTGAGTGGTGAGGATTGCAACCAGAGACGTAGGAAGATGCAAAACCTAATGGCGATGTGTTGGCCGTCGCAGACGTCCGTCTGAAAAATGCTGCGGGCGGCGGCGGCATTATCGACGAGAAAGACTGTATGACCCACATGGGCAGAGTCGACCAAGTGGCGGGCGGCCATTTCCAGCGCTTGGGTGTCAGCGGCGTATGAGGATGCAGCGGGTACGGCGCGGACTTCGGAGGCAACTGCTGAGACAAAGCCACTATATGCGGACGTGCCACGGAGGGAACGGTCTGTGGCAATCAGGTAGATCCCGGGATCATGGCGCCAGCGGTCCAGCTGTGTGTCGAAATCGGTTCGCCAGGCAGCGAACAGATCCTTTTGGGATTTAGGGGGGTGGTCAAAGTGCCAAAAGGTAAGGCGATCCGAGTAGACGTCTAATAGACGGGTGCCCCGGTGGTTCTCATCATGAACAGAAACAAAGGGTTCTGTAATAGCGTCTGCGATGGACAGTAAGGCGGGGACGGGGTTGTCGGGGGCGCGAGTACGAATGAGACGATGCCGGGCGCGGGCGGTAGCGTGAGCTGGAAGATCCGGCGTGCGTTGGAGTAGGCGCATAGCATGATTCGTGTCCAAGGTGGCCAGACGGGTGCCATGCCGCTGTAGAAGAACGTCACAATAGACGCGGACTGGAGGAGACCCAGTCAAGAACTCGAGGGCACCTCCCGGGGTAGTCGAGAAGGCACCAGACGCCCACAGGAGGGCCGCGCGTTGAACCTTTTTGATGGGGCCTAAGAGAGCATGCACGCCCTTCCCATGAAGTCGATACCAGAGGGGCAAGCCGTAAGACATTATTGGCCAAATGCAGGACCGATACAACAGTAAGCGTTTGGAGACCGGCAACCCACGAACCGCGTTCCCAATCATCCTGAGTGCCCTAATACAAGAAACAGACTTATTAGCGTAATGAGTAATATGCAGACGGAAGGACAAAGCTGGGTCAAAGAAGAAACCGAGGTATCGCCATTTGGTAACCGGTGAGACGACCGTTTGCGTCAGATCGTAGTTGGTGAGAGTAATGGTGGCCCGGGACAATCTAGGTAACCAGTCGTGGTCGACGGAGCGCACTATTGATGATCTAGGAAAGCGATAGCGGGCATCCTGAGCCGCCCGCTGCGCCTGAGCCAAATCCAACCGCCGTTTGAAAGGCAAGAAATGGATTAATTCCGTTTTGGCAGGTTCCAGGAGAAGGCCTACGCTGGCGTATGCCGCGGCAAAGCGTGAATACAAAGTGCTGAGGGCGGTGAGATTGCGTTGGAGGTCGGTGTCGGAGTGACAGAGCACGGAATCGTCAACATAGCTAAGAACCGCAGAGGGTGACGTAGCACGATAAGGGAAATGGGCGCGGAGCGGGAGAGCGGTATATAAACTGAGCATAATTGGAGATTCACATGCGCCTTGCGGAGCGCCTAGGCCCGCCGGGAAGTCCTCAGAAAGGGCCGCCCCCCACGAGTATTTGGTGGTTCGATCGGCATAGTAATGGGCCAAGAAATTTGTGAGGGCGACGGGGAACCCCTGCTTAGAAAGGATGACGCCGAGGACCTCGCTCTGATGGAGCATGTGCTTGTTAAGTACTATAGTAACGTTCATACTCTGTTCGTTATTGAACATAGGAAGACCCTGCAATCGGTCCATATTCCATTCACAATCTATCGAGAACATGTTTACACCAGGCTTTGAATAAATAGCTTCAGGCCTGGGACAGATCATTGAGCATGTGGAACGACACGTAATCTATAACGTATGTCAGACATGGAATAAAGAAGAAATATACATTGAGAAATATCAGACACAGTAAATAAATACGGTGCGACTATGAGCATATTATACAAATGACGACGACGACATTTGGCCCTGGTCCAACGCCGGAGTGGTAACAAGGTGGATTTCGGTCTGCGGAACGCGGGCCGTTCGTCACAGTTGCGATATATAACAGGAAGGAACGCTGATGGCACATGCACAGCCTGCCTAAACGTTAGGCTAAATCTGTCAATCACGCACGTCCGGATAACATCGGCATGCGTGAGACACGTGTGCAGGTTGGAGGCCATTGGATAAAGGATGGCTTCATAATATGACGAAACCACATCCAATGGACCGGGGAGAAGTGTGGATGTCAATCGTTTTTGAGGTGGGGTAGTGAGGTAACGAATGAAAAGTCTTCGGCAGAGTTCCAGCCATTTTTGGCAAGTTCAGCAAATGATGCACCCGCAACATCCCGAGGGATCTGATGACTCTGTGATCCATCAATCAGTGAGAAGGAAATGACATCACGGCAGACAGGTATGT
Organism: Amanita rimosa; assembly: GCA_023014395.1. Taxonomy (NCBI): domain Eukaryota; kingdom Fungi; phylum Basidiomycota; class Agaricomycetes; order Agaricales; family Amanitaceae; genus Amanita; species Amanita rimosa. Next base: position 136,393 of record JAEBUO010000079.1, read on the forward strand.
GCATATGCATATCCTGTCCACTCCCATGTATGAATAGAAAGCGGCTCTCACCATCTCCGCTTAGTCTCCTCGGAAGTTTACGCCTCTTCTTTAACCCATCCGTTTCACCCGTGAGTGCGTGGGGACGTATAGAGAGGTGGACAATCGTTCCTTGGGGACTTGATGGATTTGAAACGGGGAGCTTGAGTTCTAATGAGACTTGTCAAATTTCTTGTGAGACACTATACGCCCTGATAACGTACTCGTCAGCGTGTCGTCATCCTGCAGCATCTTTCCCAGGTAGAGAAGTCGTAGATAAGATGGTGCAGGCGGACGTTCGTCTCGCCACTCGTCCTCTGTAGGGAATGGGATTGATATATGCACACGGAAATAGTGAGATGGACGTACCTTCGGGCCAGCTGTTCCATACGAGCTCTTTTACCCTACCCACTGTTGTTTCTGGTTCGAATGACATGGTGCGCCTGCGGCCTGTAACGAGGAGAAAAGTGATATAAGTCTGTGGTGTCTGAGGAACCACGGGGGGTTGAGTTTGTGGGGACGAGGGTGGGGCAGATGAGGATGGCATGGTGGTGTCCGCTGGTTCGAGATCTGGATTGTCAGCGTCTGCAATCTGGAGCGAGGTGGCACTTTCTGCGGACGGCAAGTCGAACAGCCGGGGTCGTAGAAGCTGCAGCTGGGGCGTAGCCACGGATGCGGATGCGGTAGCAGGACGTGCAGGAAACAACGGGCCTTCCTCTTCCTCAGGGCCGACGCGGGTAAAGGACGTGCGTGCGGAAGCAGAGGGTCCCGGCTGGGATCGCTGGGAGATGTAAGGGCGAGGTGTGTAGGGACCCATCGAAGCGACACTTGGTGCCGCAGAAAGGGGCCGTTTGCGGCTAAGGTCAAGATCATTGGCGGTGGTGGAGGCCATGACGGAGGGTGGAGAGTTGGAAAGGAGTAAATATATATGGCTTAGCACGGCACGTGTGGGCGTTCGGGTCAGGAAACGAACAGTGATTGTGTTTGCAAAGAGCCTATGGTATTTCAAATTCGATACTGCTGATAGCGCTCATGTACATTGTACAATTACATTTTCGCGCCCTTTCATCACTTGTTGAACATATGCACAACCATCCAATTCACACCAATTATAAGAAAGCCATAGATACACAAGTACTATGAAAATAGGGCTACGTTATTCGCATACTGTCGGTTTCTATATTGCCACAACCTAATTTATAGGTTTAGGAGGGTATGATGATGATGGTACGTTTCAATGCGTGTGACTGCGTGACGCGCTCAGATTAGTAGTAAAAAGCAGCTCGATGAGAGAAATAGTGCATCTTGGTCAAATGTATTTGCTTACCAGCCAATGGAAATCTTGCGGGGCGACTCCTGTAGTCTGAAGTAATAGGGGAAATGCGCTGCTCAAGTGCAATGCTAAATGGATTTGGGAAGCAAGATATTGGCGTACAAAGAAAGTGGCAACGGAGAATAAGCGTGAAGTACGGGTCGTCACGTGCCACGTGTCACACCGCGACGCAGCTCACGTGTTCTTCCCCTGTCCAGCTCACTTGCCCACCCCTTTCCTTTCCACTCTCATTTACGCTTCTTAGGCATCGTCCGCTACTACATATTTCTGGGCGATTTTTATATTTATTTGAGGTAGGGGGGTTGGCATATGTGAGCCATGGTTTCTGTTCAGCTGTTGTGAGTATATTTCAATTCGCACTCACCTAGCAAACATAACTCACGGTACATTTGCGTCAGGTTTGGTCCGATGCTTATTGGTAAACTCGGATGTTCAATCGCTTACAAAAAAAATTTATGACTGCACAGGCACGTTTATTAATATGGTTCTATATGGAGTGCGTCAGATGTCAATCTACTCTGTTTGCTGCTAACGAGGGACGACAGGTCATGGTCGTCCAGGCTGGTATCGAGTTGCGCTGATTACTGTTTTGCCTGTCTCATTGCAACTCTCACAGCTCGTTATCTACCTTCAGACGTACAAGCAGTGAGCATCATTCTTTCTATCTTCTCTTCGCGTTTGGTGACACTGCCATTAGTGACGCTTATTGGTTACGATATTTTGTCGGTAACATAAACTGCGCTTATTCTGTTCTAAATTCTTGTTGCAAACACAGATGTACTTTCTCTTCTTTTCAGAAACGATCAACTCGGGTTTTGCGATAGCGGTGATGTACGAACCTCTTATACTGCGCTACGGTAAAGTTTAGATTCCATCTGCGACATCGCTTATTCAGAGCGTCTCTCTAGGCACATTAGAAGCCGTGGAATACTTCCCGTTGGGTTCGTATCAGGGCACCTAAATCTGAGATGAAATTGACCTCTACCATGCAGGTCTCTCAGCAGATCCTATAATGACTGTAAACTTCTTCCCATAAGATTCAGCTCCTTTATCTAATTAAATGGATTGGATAGGTCATCATCTCTACTCCGGTTCAGATATTCATTGCATGGCGCATCAAAGTCATCACAAAGTCTAGACTCCTGGCGTTTGTCATCGGAGTTTTGGCACTTATAGCCCTTTGTAAGAAAGCTGCATTCTTACATCTCATGTTCATGTTTCACTCCTTTTCGTCTATAGCTGGAGGGATTTGGCTTACGGTGACGGTCACGAGAATTCGTCGCTTCAGTCTCAAGCCGAAGTTGCACTGGCCGGCTCTTACGTGGCTGCTTTCCTCAGCAGTAGCAGATGTCCTAATCGCCGCCATTTTAACGTGGAGCTTAGTACGTCGGGTGTGATCGTCAACATTATTCAGTTTATTCCAATCTCCAACATAGTTTCGAAGGAAGACATCTTGTCGGGATGCGGATTACGCCATAAATAGAGTATTTTTGATGTCGCCTAAGTTGCCAAATTTGTGATGCTCGTTCGCAGATCATGCGGATTACTATTCAGACGGGTCTTATCACAGCTATTTTCGCGATACTGGACGTTGTATGTTTTCTTGCACTTCCCGTATGTCCTATCCACTTGAAAGAAAATGGGCTGATTTAATATATACAGCACACAGCCATGTTCGTATCGAACCTTGTCAATTAATTTTCAGTTATTGATGTGACCCAGTAATTTCGTCTGGGATTTCTCTCTCTCCAAGCTATACAGTAACGCCCTACTATCTACCTTGAATGCCCGTAAAGGTCTGGAACTTACGAATTCGACAGCGGTCACTACATTTGGGAATGACAATATTCTTTTCGGATCTATAGGATCTGAGGGCATGGTGATGGGCCAGGTGACCATTAGGAGAAATTCGTCTCATTGATCAGCAGGGTTGATAACGCCTCAATGATGCAGAACCGCAACTTGTCATACATAGTTATTTGTACATGTCTAACAGGTCTATCGGGCATATATACAGTTCAAGATTGATCCTCAGAGGGGAGCGCAAACAAGATAGAAAGCTCGCAGGCAGGCCCTCGCTGAGTAGTTGGGACCAGCTCAAGAAAGGGTAATTCTGCCCCCATCATGTAATGGAATGTACCCTGGTCCAATCGTGGTCGAAAAAGCAGTTCTTCTGAGATGCAGGTGACCTTGGGAGTGCGGGAGTGCGTAAGTAATCTCACCCTACGTCGAATTTTAGGTCCATACTGTTCCATTTTCCATCCGGCCATCAATGTCCCACTTTAAAATTGTTGGGTCAACATCATTCTTGACATTGCCGAAGTAGCACTGGTCAGTTGGAATAACGTGTCGCAACGCTCGAAAGTCTGGTCGTTAGCGCATCAAAAAATCGTTCAATTTTAGTGCTTTTATTAAATATTGGTTCCAGACTGGGAGCGAGGAGAAAGGCGTGATCTGAAGTATTGTAACTATAAGGATAAATGAGGCTCCCAAAGGAAAATCTTGACTCACCATTTTTCGCGAGCCTAAGATGACAGTAACCGCAATCCTTGGTGATCAGTTCTGAACTTGTGATTCGCTCATAATGCGTCACGAAACTATGGGCATGATTGATTGAATGTGATAAGATTGCCAATCCCACGATTGTGCGTGGGAGTACGAATGTTGAAAAGGTTATTTGCAAACGTTTGTGACAATTATCTTTGTGTATCATCACGACGTGAGCACATGGGGGTGGAGCTTCAGCATGAGATGGATGATAGGTACCGGCCCTATTTCAACGCATTTTAACATTTTTTATCTAGAGCGATCTCTTCCTCAGACTAACGCACTTGTTGAGTGTCAGATATGGATGGTAAGCCACCGCACACTCCACCAAAGGACCATCTTCAAGTAACCAACTCCTAGCATTCGATACACCCTGCAAAGCCGTCCTCTCTGATGAAGATCAAGCCAAGCTCTACCCCACACACCCACCCACTGGTCACTTCCTCCGCCCCACTACTCAACACCTAGCCCTCTGGACCTCCAAAAAATGGCTAACTAACGGCGTCCGTCTCCGCGTCGCCTTCATTGACACTCCGCTCCCTTCCCTCCCCCTTCGCCAAAAAATCCTCGACAACATGAACGCCTGGTCTGCCTTTTGTGATGTCCGCTTCACCCTCGTCGATGATCCCATCGGCGCTGAAGTCCGCATCAGCTTCACTGGCAAAGTTCTCGGCGAGCCTCGTCCAGGATATTGGTCCAACATCGGTACCGATATCCTGGGCATTGACAATCCCCACGTACCTACGATGATGCTCACTGGTGCTAGCCTATCCAAATCGAACTGGTTCTTCACTAGCGTTGTCAGGCACGAGACGGGGCATACACTAGGGTTCATGCACGAGCATCTCAGACCGGAATTGGTGGATCGTATTGATCCTGCAAAGGCGATTAAGTACTACGCTGGCCCACCGAATTATTGGAAGGCAGGGAGGACGAAGTCGAACGTGCTAAACCGTTTGCCAATGGAGGAGTATACTGCTACGGCCCAGGCAGACATTTTTTCGATTATGTGTTACCCGATTTCTAATGAGGTTCTGAAGAAGGGCGCTGGGAAGATCACCGGTGGTGATGATTTTAGTGCGTATGATAGAGAACATGCGGCGAAGATATACCCGAAGCCGGAAGAGGATTGGACGTATGTATCAATTGACAGTCGTACGACGGCAATTGCGGCCTCCGGACTGTCGTTCTACAAGATCCTTTCGGATGGACAGTTTCAGACGTATTACGAGGTGGAGGGTAAGGTTCCTCCAGGTGAGCGTTGTTCTTTTTCCTGATAAAGGGCCTTGCCTGGATGCGGTACCATCTTAGGAAACACCGTAAAAATCGGCGAATTTGATTCAGACAAAGTCACCAACGTCAAAATCCACGCGTCTGGCGATCGTCTCTGGCAGTCCTACAAAGAAGGTAGGTTCGTGGTTATCAAGGAATGGCAGGGAGGCTATGGTATTGATACTGAAGGTGCCTCTCCATCATGCTTAGCCTTCGATTGACCTTAGCTTGATCGGAAAGAATGGATCGAGATCGAGAGAAACCCCGCAATTGGGCAGATAGAGGTTCACGGTGATGATATTTACTACCGTACGGCAAGTTGGGGGTGGGTGGGAAAGTATACGGGTACACCTGGGAGTGAGTCCCCTCGCCTCTTTATCCTCTCGTTCTGGCCGATCTTCGCTAACTATGCGAACAGAATGGAAGAAACTCGACAAAAATGATGCTAACCAGTGGATTGCCGCTACTGATACACACCTCTACAAATATACCAAGAACAAGAATGGAGGGAGTAATAGCGATCAAATCTTCAGGCTTGATTTGAAAGATGGTGGGCCGGATGGTTAGTGTTCTCGTTTATCTGCTCGTCTCTGTCCCTTTCCCCTACTTGTGTTTACTTACAAATGCAAACAGACTGGAAGATAATTGACGACGCTACAGACATCCTCCAACTCGTCACCACTCGCCGCAATGTTTACCAGCATCATAAGAACGGCCAGATCTACGTGTATTCCGGGTTTAATGAACGTGTGTAGTTCCATATTCATGCAACACCTAACATAGACTCGCAAATAGACTGGAACCTAGTCTTCCAAGCCCCAACAGGCTCCAAACCCGCTGTCATCCAAGCCCGTGACGACAGGCTTTTCAGGATCGTTGGCGAGAAAGATGTGTGGGTTAATGATAATAATCATACATCTGGTGTGTCCCCCAACACGACCCACGTATGGGTCATGAATCATCGCTCGTTCATCATTAATTATTAAATAATAGGCTGGAAACGTCTCAAGCTCGACTCTGACTGGTCGTCTTTCGTATACACAGAAGGGTATTTCTATCAGCTGACGAAGGTGAAGGGGATGACAAAGAGGCATACGGGGTTTTGTTGAGTTGTGGAATGGAGAGCAAAGGCTGCTGTTTCGATGACGACCATGTCCTTCAGGAAAGCCTCGTGCGACTCAACATGACGTTGTAGCATCTTACCACCATCTTATTAAGAACGCCAAGGTCTTTGTCCGTTTAAACGGTGGTGCGGAATCGGGTACCCGGGCGCCATAGCCTTTGGATTCAATATGAATACTCGAACAATTTACATGTTATCGCAACATTTTAACAGTCATTTACCTTGTACCATTCATTTCCATGTGCCGTACGACTAACATCGACCTCCACACCTCTCGGAAAGACCATCCGATTTCCAGGCCAAAAGAATGCACATCTAAGATCCAATGGAACCCAGAACAGAAGTTCACCATCACGACCAGTAAACCATCCTTGCTTATTCATCTCGGTGTGCTGAAATATTCCAGCAGGATCGTGGAGAGCATGTTCACTGCGAGACGAGAACGTTGGCGAAGGAACCTGATGGATAGGATATTAAGTATGTGGGCGTTGATGGGGTAGTAGTTAGTACTGTGAAATAAACCTACTTTTGTATATAACCGGATGTTATTTGATCCCGAGCCGATGTGCTTACTGACTGGGAAAATGCAACTGACGAGACTGAAAGCTTAAGATATCCTTCTGGAGGTACTCGTAATGGCTCTTCTGTCTCAGTGTCCCACAATCGGATTGCGTTGTCCTCCGATCCCGACACAATGCTCTTGCCGTCTGGCGAGAATGCAACAGACAACACCGAATCATGTCCATTCAGAGGTTCTCGCAGTGGCTGTCCCGTCTCAGCATCCCACAATCGGATTGTGTTATCATACGATCCCGACACGATGCGCTTGCCGTCTGGCGAAAATGCGACAGACGAGACCGAACCCTGATGTCCCTCCAGAGGTGCTCTCAGCAGCTCTCCCATCTCGGTATTCCACAATCGGATTGTACTGTCTTCTGATCCCGACACAATGCACTTGCCGTCTGGTGAAAATGCAACAGACGTGACCCAATTCTGATGTCCCTCAAGAGGTCTTTGCAGTGGCTCGCCCATCTCGGCATCCCATAATCGAATTGTGCGGTCGTGCGATCCCGACACGATGCGCTTGCCATCTGGCGAGAATGCAACAGACGTGACCCAATCCTGATGTCCGTCCAGAAATGCTCTCAGTGGCTCTCCCGTCTCGACATCCCACATTCGGATTGTGTTGTCATAGGATCCTGACACAATGCGTTTGCCATCTGGTGAGAATGCAACAGAGAAGACCGAGCTCTGATGTCCTTCCAGAGATGCTCGCAGCGGTTCTCCCGTCTTGACATTCCACAATTGGATTGTCCCGTCTGCCGATCCCGACAAAATGTGTTTGCCGTCCGGCGAGAATGCCACAGACGTGACCCAATCCTGAAGTCCCTCCAGAAATGCTTGCAGTGGCTCTCCTGTCTCGACATCCCACAATCGGATTGTCTTGTCTGACGATCCCGATACGATACGCTTACTGTCTGGCGAGAATGCAACTGACATAACACAACGCTGATGTCCTTCCAGAGATGTTCGCAGCGGTTCTCCCGTCTCGACATCCCACAATTGGATTGTCTTGTCTTCTGACCCCGACACAATGCGCTTGCCATCTTGCGAGAATGTAACAGACCTGACTCCATCCTGAAGGCCCTCTAGAGGCGCTCGCAATGGCTCTCCCGTCTTGACATCCCACAATCGGATTGTCTTGTCATTAGATCCTGACACGATGCGCTTGCCGTCTGGCGAGAATGCAACAGATAAAACTATATTACGATGTCCTTCCAGTGGTGCTTGCAGTGGCTCTCCCGTTTTGGCATCCCACAATCGGATTGTAATGTCATGCGATCCCGACACAATCTGCTTGCCATCTGGAGAGAATGCAACAGACCTGACCGAATTCTGATGTCCCTCCAAAGGTGCTCCAAGCGGCTCCCCCGTCTCAACATCCCACAATCGGATTGTCTTGTCACCCGATCCCGACACGATGCGCTTGCCGTCTGGCGAAAATGCAACAGACCAGACCACACTCTGATGTCCCTCTAGAGGTGCTCGCAGAAACTCTTTCGTCTCAGCATCCCACAATCGGATTGTGCCGTCTTTCTATCCTGAAACAATGCGCTTACCATCTGGTGAGAATGCAGCGGACAAGACCGAATGCTGATGTCCCTCCAGAGATGCTAGCGGTTCTCCAGTTTCTGTGTCCCACAATCGGATCCCTTCAAACGATCCCGACACGATATGCTTGCCGTCTGGTGAGAATGCAACAGACCTGACCGAATTTTGATGTCCTTTCAGAGGTGCTCGCCGTGGCTCTCCCGTCTCGGCGTCCCATAAACGGATTGTCTTGTCATCCGATCCCGACACGATCCACTTGCCGTCTGGCGAGAGTGCAACGGAATTCACTCTGCGAAAATGACCACGCAACTCTCCCTGCAACATGGACCATGTGGCATTGTGGTCAGAAACTATTTTTGCACAACGACAAAACTTATTTGCAAACCTAGTAAAAATACTTGATCTACTGGGTGAAAATGGTAGCGCAGATAGGTATAGATGAGGCGTGCTGAATGAAATAATACCACTGAACAGACGAAGAAATCTTTGTGTGTCAACTGCATCATCCACAAGTTTTTTATATTTTTCCTGACACTAGAATGCGTTAGACAATATAGGATGTATTGAATCAGTTGACATACCACAATCCAATGAATAAGAGATGATAATGAGCCAGCACATGTATTGATAGACTTGAGGAGGCTGAGTGCTTCAAACCAGAATAATAATTCCTTGCTACTAAACAATTTGAAAATGGCATCCGCAATGGGTGCATTGAATGGTATGCTACACACATGGCCAGTCCAAAATCGACACGAATATGCCAATTCAGGGGATATATTTTCTTTAATACGATCATCGAGGCCAGGAACTTTGGAATTAGGAAGATAGGAACTTGTCAATTTGCAAATGTTGAATCGCAGCTCGTTCTTCATCGCTTCAAGGCTGGAGAAAGCCAGATTTTCCATAATAAGTGACAGGTCAACAAAATACTCGCCGCTTCGATCACGATTCAGTAGAACGGATAGGAACTAAAAAATTGGTGGTCCCACTAAAGAGAGATCCCAGGTGGATCACAATGGAAGGGAGATCAATATCCGAATCCTTGACAAAATGGAGCCTCATCGACACTAATGAGGCAAGAGGAAGTGGTTCTCTGGTCCCAAGGATTTGTGCCATCACAGACTTGAAGCGATAAATACAATGACGGCGTGCAGGTTCTTCTTCTGCAAACGTCGATTCCAGAGTGAGCCTGTACATGCTGTCAAGACGTGGACCATCTTCACTGCGAGCCATGATGGCATCCAAACGCTGCATGCCCCGCACCCGCTCCATCTTCGCCCTTCAAATATGCACAAGCCAAACAGGCCCACTCAAACAATCCATCTGATTCATCGGCAAGAGAAATGAAGTGGGCTGGAAGCACAGCCGGCTGAAGTTTTGACAGCTGAAAAGTAACATACGGTAGAATGTCGTCCTTTGATGGAATATTTTCCATGGCCATCTGTCGAACATGGGCAACACCATTGAATATGTCCATGATGTCCGGTAATGGTCGTGATGTAAGAAGAATCCGAAAGTGAGGGGAAAGGTCCATGATGTTTTTGTTGGCCAGAACGTTAAGAATGTCACGTCGCGAGTTCGCATCTCCGCTCTCGTCTAAGGCATCAATAACAATGATGATAGGTCCGACTATTGTATCCGACATTGCCTTCACAGGCTGTACAATCAGCTCCGACCACTGTCGTAAAATGTCAACAGTTTCCTTGAGCGACGTGTTAAGATGAATGGCAGCCGCCAATGCTTTTCGCCAATGGGGGTTACAGTCAGCAAGGTCTTTCGCAATAGTGGCAAACATCTTCTCGTGGCGCCGAGCGGCTATCTGATTCCGATCAAAGCAAAAGAAAGACCCAAGACGTCTCAGTGATTGAAAATGGTTAGCAATTGTGTGAGCTATCGCAGATTTTCCGGAACCGGCGATACCATGAAGCCAGTATACACGCGTATCCTCCTCGCCGCCATTAATCCAGTCGATGATGTCACCTAGGATTCCTACCCGAGTGCCTTTCAGACAAATTTTTCGAGTATTGAGGCCAGCACCCGCAGCATATGGCATACTATTGAGGTTCGAATCTTTTGCTGTAATGCGAAGGGGTCAAAGGAAGAACAATTTGGATAGTTTCGAAAGGACTTACGCAATTCTTTAACATGCTCACGCAACTCTTTAACATGATCCCAAATATGATGGACGATCACCGACGTATCTCCCACAGCGTTGTCTCGAAATTCTTGCATCAGTTTGTCGAAAATGCCGCTGAAATCTTTAACACGGCCGTCTGTTCCAGACATCAAGTTTTTCAACAGTCTCGTCCCTTGACAGACAAGTCAGTTCGCCACAAGTAGCGTCGCTGAAACATCAACGTACGAAAGTTCTTATTTTTTGAGTACTCTTGGATGAAATAGGCACACTCCAGAGTTTGATGGGCGATGCGCTCGACAACCATCTTCATGAACTCAATGCGCCGTAACTCTTCCCTCATAAGAAACGTGTATACCTCATCCATCTTCTGAATGAGAGATATGATCGAGTTGTCGAGACTGACTTGATTAATAATTGTCTACGAATTGTCAGCCAGATCGGTCTCGTGCAACGTATCCTCAAACCTTGGATACGACAGAGAGTATGGTCCAAGCAGCTTTTGCGTAAGGGTGAATTTAAACATTAAACGGAAACATGACTATATACAATAGGGTGACGCTTACATTGGCGATCTCGCTAACAATGTTATTGAACTTGGAAAGCGTGTCCAAGAACAAAGAAATATCATCATTGGCTCTGTCAATTTCCGAGGCAACACGTTTGAAGGGGGAACCAAGGGTGTTCATATCAGAAACGGCTGCATGCGCGGCCTCATGAGCTGCTTCCACAGCGGTTGGCACAGGAATTTCAGGTAGATTGGGAACACCCGTTGAAGGACCTTCTTCTGTAGAGGTAGAATGAGGAAGCTTCCATCGATGTAAATTCTTTTCTTTGGAACTGGTGAGACGGCATACTTCATGATCAAAATGGACTTCGACGATGGGATTTTGAGCTTGAACAATATACAGATCTAGTGAAATGAATCATCATCTCTAGAAATTAACGCAGTTACGAAGAAAACTAGCTCACTCTTAGGATCGCGATGAGCCATTTCAAAAAACGACAGGGGCCATTCCCTCTTAAGTTTGAGTTCCTTCTTAGGCAAGAAACGACAGGTCCTCAGGAGACGCAGGCGAGTTCCTGATCGTGCACCGATGCTAGTAGTACGAGACATCAAATTCTGACCACTGAACAAGACACGCCAGACCGTACATTAGTTTATCCACCTTAGGTTAGTTTCCCCGAAATTGAAACGCTTTTGCACGGCTGACACCCCGGTATCCAATTCTAACACTGGGGATACCATCCAGCCGATGGACTTTGCAAGCATAACATCGATTTCTTTGTATAGCGTGAGTGCGTGCGGTCTTGAATTGAGAAGTTATTCGCACCTTTTATGTTAACAGCATTGGTTCTGCATTTTCAATCCGATCAGAAAGCTATCAGACTAAGGAATAGCATGCTCACAGCGGTACTGCAGAACTCATATTTAGTGGGAGGAAGTAAGCGCATTCTAGATGTCAACATGTGTAGTACACGCCCAGCCGTAGGCGCCAGCTGATTATCAGTGGTCGACACGCCGAAGTGACATAGTCGGTCACTATATCATTGCCAACACCATTACTTTCACCCATCAGAGGCTCGATTGTCAGTTAGCGGACAATAATCGCATCCTCGATGCTACTTGTCTTCATTATGATATTTGCCGCGTTTGTTGTTGCATGCGCGGCCGCTTTCGTTGCTCCTGTCGACTAGATCTCTCTGGACATGCCGTCTTGTCTATTCCTGGTAAGGTAGGTTGGGCTCGTCGAATGCTAGAAGTCGCCAAAGAAGAATTGATGGGTAGTGTTCCCAACGGCTAGGTTAGCTGAGAGCTGAGCTGGAGCTGAATTTTCGAAGCCAGCTACACCGTGCTTGGAATCAACATGGACCAAACATTTCATAAATAACATTACCATGCATAATGAATGAATTCTATATTGGAATATTCACTCATCCAGACACCATACACATTACTAATATATTTACATATATGGTAGTTATTTTTGTCAAAGCAGAGTATGACAGGGGTGCAGTAGAATGGGTAGAGCTGGTGAGTAAATGTTAGGACTAATCCTTATACACAATCACAAGCTTCAGAGGAGAGATAGGGTTGATAGGTGTTCATAGGATTGACGTAGGCTAGGAAACCCTAGATTAACCCTAATGAACCTTTGGACAGACACTCACTACTGGCAACTACTAACACACTTTAGGGTTTGATAAGAGTTCCTAGGGTTGTCCCAGGGTTGCAAAAAGGTAATAACTCCTAATTTAGGGTTTATGCTTCTCTAGTGTGCACTGAGAATGGCTGGCAAGGATGAACAACAACAACAAACTGATAACAACAAACTGATAACAACAACAACAACACAGTGATAACAACAACAACAACAACAACAAACAACACCTTTTTAACAACACCTTTTTAACAACAAACAACAGCACCTTTTTAACACCTTTTTAACACCTTTTTACACCTGCCATGCATTCATTTCAAGTTCTTTTACCAACAGCATTGTAGAACATTCAAAATTGATGATAATGCATTTTTTGATTGTTCACAGCAGTTTCCCAGTTCTCTGGAAACTCTGAAGCAGGCTTAATAATTTATCCAAATGTTTTCCAAAATAGAGACTACAACTTGAATTTGTCTTATAATTATATAGCAAACAGCACATATACTAATGCTAATAATGCAAACTGAGCATGCAGGCATTAAACAATAAACAAAACCAGGAGGATGCAGATGCATGAGCTGTGCAAGTGAATGGTTGGCTGGTTTTGTATGCTTACACATGTGGAATATGACATATAAATCACATTCAGCCTATCCACTTGCAATCCACTTCCCACTTAAGAGTTAATAGTTAGTTTTATTTCAAAGCTGGTGCTAATTAGTGTTTGTGAAGTTTGTCTCAATCTCTTGTAGTACTGGATGTGAATCCTTACTAGATGATGAATGTACTTCACACATTTTAGTCATACTCTGTTTAACCAGATGGTGTGCGCTGCTGCTCAACAGTATTTTTATTTGTAATATTGTACATGGTTGAAGCATTACAGTGGTGCATCTGACCATTCTGAAAGTATAGACAAGATGTGTGCAGTCATTTTTACCTGACCTTTGTCTAAATTGCACAAATCTGTAACTTGAGTGGACAGCATTTGGTCAAAGCAATCAAGTAGAGGAAGATGCAGATGATCCAGCTAAGCTGGACAAATTTTAGGTGGTGAGTCTGTGATGTTGATTTAGCTGCTAGCAATTCTGGAATGTTCAAAAGACACAGCAGGTGCCAGTGGAGGACAAAGAGAGCCAGATGCCAGATGATCTAGCTAGGCCAGACTAGGGCATGGTTAAAACATCATGATCAAGGTATCTGGCTATCCAAAACAATTCCAGCCTAGTGCCTAGACATAGGTGCATGGGTGCTGTAGTGGATACAGTCATTGATGCTAAGTTAGCTGCTAGTGATCTCCTTGGAACTGGTAAAACAGAGCCAAAAAATGGATCCAGCTAGGCCAGACAGGGCATGGTTTGCTGTCTCTGATACTGAGTTAGCCACTAGCAATTTACACAGGCACCAATGGATAAGTGCTAGATTGGAAAAAGATAGCAAAATGACTAAATGATCCAGCTAGGCCAGACTGTGCATCTTTTTCTGCCTCTGATGCTGAGTTAGCTGCAGTGATATTCTTGAAACTGGAAGAATAGAGCCAATGAATTGGATCTGGCTAGGTGGGACTGGGATGGTTTTCTGTCTCTGATGCTGAGTTAGCCACACCAGTGGATAAGTGCTGGAGTGGAGAAATAGGGCCAGATGAGAAAATCTAAAGGCCATGGATCTCCATCTATTTTAGTGATCACAAGGAGTCATTCTTTGCCACTGATTTTGTTAGTATCATAGCTGACATGGCTGCTGATGCCATTGCTGGGCCAATTTTGGATGCCAACATTGCATAATAATAATATTTGTTCACTTTAGCACTTATCCACTGACACCTGAGGTGTCTTTTGAAAGTTCCAAGGAATTTACCAGCAGCTAGCTCAGGATCATAGACATCTCACTTTGTATGTCGAAACCATTTTAGGGTTTAGGGTTTAGGGTTTAGGGTTTAGGGTTTAGGGTTTAGGGTTTAGGGTTTAGGGTTTAGGGTTTAGGGTTTAGGGTTTAGGGTTTAGGGTTTAGGGTTTAGGGTTTAGGGTTTAGGGTTTAGGGTTTAGGGTTTAGGGTTTAGGGTTAGGGTTTAGGGTTTAGGGTTTAGGGTTTAGGGTTT